>JAHREE010000567.1:10524882-10795392 GCA_033628505.1 Tringa tobata | reverse complement strand
TTCCCCGCCGCCCGGTTCAAATCCAGCCCCGCCCCTCCTCTTCCCGGCCCCCTCAGCCCGACGCAGGCGCGCTCGCGAGGTCGCGCTCGCCTGCGTGCGCATGCGCAGGGCGTGGCGAGTGACCGTTAGCGGCTGAGGGGAGGGGAGGGAAAGGGGGAAAGGCTCGACCCGACGCGGCCCGGATTCGGCCTTTACCCTTACCCTAACGGGCTACCGTTGGTGGAAATGCTTGTCGGGTCCAGGTTGGTCTGCTCCCTGTTGGAAAGAAAAGGTTTTTCCGCGTTAAGCGACCCGCCAGCCCTCGGTGGAGTTGCGCGAGGCCCGGCCGTCACCTGTGGTGGCGGGGCTGAGGGGCGCGCAGGCTCGGGGTGGAGTGAGTCCACCCCCTGGAAACGCTGTTAAAACTTCGGTTTCAGAGTTTGTTTGGAGGCATTCGTCCCGTGAAGGCGATTTTGAACTTAGAAATTACACTTTCCAGGTATGAATGAAATGAAGCGAGTACCTCATATGGGTGATTTTTGGTATCATTCAAGTATGTAAATCACGTAGTAGCTGTATAAAATAAACCCGGTCTATTATGTAAGCACTGCATGCAGGGAGAGCCTGGGAACGCAGGATGAAACAGGCGCTTTCTCCTGAAGTCTGTAGCATAGCAGGTAATACAAAAAGAAGGGTTAAGAGTCATGCAGAAAGGCAGGGCACTGCCAAGCTCACCACTCTGTTCATACCCACCCCTGTTGGCTGTTGCCCGTTGGTCAAAGCACTTAAATCCTATTATTTAGGGATTATTTATTACGGGAACATCAAGGAAGACACTAGTAGTGACTATTAAATAGAGGAAACTGGCAGAGGCTAACAGGTAAGAGAGACTTAGTGAAACAGCAAGTCAATGTTAAGTGTTGAAATATTTAAATAGTATCATGAAGGGGAGGAGCCACAGTTTACTGGGATAGTAACTAGGTAGCGAGGTAGTCAGCTGATAAAATCAATCAATAGGCAAGGAAGTGCAAAGTGAACAGATTTGTTAGGCAGAGAAGAGCTGCAAGTGAAATCCTTGCCTGAATATGATTTTTCTGAAGTGTCTGGAATGAATAGACATTATCATCTAAGACATTCTTGTATTATGGCTATATTGACCTTGAAAGAAACTGGTTAGAACAGCTTTAAAATAAAGTGACATTTGAAATAGAAGTATTTTAAACCTAGGATAAAAACTTTATGGTCATTACACAGTGCAGTAGGCCAGCTGCTGGAAGAGGGAATCACTGGTGTGATTACTTATTCTGTCAAAATACATTTTCTCAAAAGCTAAGACACTGTGGTTCCAATTTTTGCTCCGAGATAAAGTACAGTTTGCTGTGATTAAAACAAACAGTATGTTTGTTCAACATGTGCTGAAATTCGGAAAGGGTCTGAATAATTTAGTTATTATAACCTGGAGAACTTTATTCTGGGTCTTGATCACTAGTGATTGTGTTAGAGATTAGTTTTCTGAATAAAATATTTTCTGACTGGTGTATTTTAGAGCTTATGGTAATGGAAGCATTTGTCACCTGAAGCCCAACTTAGAAGCTAGATAGCTGTGAATATCAGCTGTTTTTCTTCAAACTTTATGTAATATCATGCACTTATTCATCTGTCCCGAAATAGTTTCAACCTCCTTTTTTTTTTTCCCAGTTGGCTTTTCATCTGTTTTGCTTTCTTTGAGGTTTTTGGAGGTCTGCTGTTTTTTCTGATAAATATAAGAGCTTAGAAGTCCTGTTGCAGGAGACCAGGCAAGAATTGTAGAGCTTTCAATTAAGATTTACCTGTTTATCCTTCAGTTGTTTTACTGTTAAAACCAAATGGAAGAAAAAAATCCAAATGCTTCTTGGTTTAACAAATTCTTTTTACTGTATTTCAGTATAGATGGCTTGAAGAACTGTTGTTGATATGAGCAGGCAGATATGCATATCAACAACAGACTTAATTGCATCTTTATTTCTTCCAAGATTCATCTGGAAGGTATTGAGAGGTGGTGGTCATCCCCAGGACCTCGGTTAAAGCTTTTAAGCTTCTTTCAGTGAACCTGGTACCCGGTGTTTCACAGAGTTTTGGATCACTTCTCTCTCCCTAGTTCAGTATTGCAGTTAATACTGATTTCTACTCTGGTGTCCTCCCCTCAAAAAAAACCCAAATCCCTTTGCATTTTGGAATTTTATTTTTTCTCTCTTTCGGGAAATACATTTCCCTTTTACAATGTGTCACTACTTTTCTTTACATTTCTTATATATGCTGTAATGTAATCTAATTGTAAGAGCTACATAATTTCAATACTTCTGATTTTTTTGTGGTATTAAGCTCCTAATACTTCCTTTTGTCTTTTCAAACATTATTTTTCCATGGCTGATTCATTAGTTTTGAAAGTTCAGTCTTTTAAGTCCATGAAGTAGTGTCTTCCTTTTTCTTAACCATTGTATTTCTTCTACTAGAATGTTTTTCATCTTCACCTCTCTTCTCATGTCATCAAGATGTTCCTCTCCTTCCCCCCCCAAATAATTCACTTGCGAGAAGGTTTAGTTATTTGATAATGTATGTTTGCTGCTTTTCCCTTCACATTTTCCAGCAATCTCATCTTTGTTTCTCTGTTACAAGTCCTAAGCTCCGTAGCCCTTGTCTTCATTTTCTTCACTTCGTTTAGGCTGGTGTCACCCAGCTTTTCTGCCAGGTCAATCCAATATCCCACAACTGAGGCACCCAGGGAATATGTGCGTATCTGTCACGTAACTAATCTGCAGTCACCACTTGACCATAGCCCAGACAAGTGTGATGGGGACATATGTATGCAAGTCCTTTTGTCATGTTACTGAACAGGCATGTGCCTTGCGATGATGATGCCTGTATTTGGTGGCTAGGGCACGTCCAGCTACATGACAAGAGGAAGGCTGCGGGGCTCTTGTGAGGGAGAACAGCAGGGGGACTGCTGTGGGTTAGTGAATGATTTGTGTAGCTGACAGCCTGCTTCCTGACCAACTCTAAGGGACTCTCAGGAACGAAGATGACAGGCTGAGTTATATGTTCTGGCACACCACGAGCTGGCTATCCTTGCTTTAATTATCTCATGCTAAAACCTTAATTTTCATAAGGAATGTGAAATCCCAGTTGTATTTAATTTAGGTCTCTTACGATTCTTTAGTCATTGCTCTGTTTCTCAATTACAGCTCAATGTTATGGAAGGAAATGTCCCCTATTTAGCTTGGCTTTTCTGCAACATGTAGCGATTGCTTCCTCATGGCAATTGTCAATGAACCTGGGACAATTGAAATCACTGGAACGTCTTTTCTTTTTTTAAGGCAACCCAGGTCGTATTCCCGTAGCCATTCAGGAGACTAGAAAACATAATCCACTTGTAGAGCTCATTCCCAATTTTTTTTTTTATTAGTATTTTTTCCCCTCAGGATGATGTGGACAGGTCTCTCTTTCCAGCATAGCAAAATAATCTATGAGGTGAAAGTTCTTTGTGCTACAAAAGCCCTTATATCACATTAAGAAATTGTCATATTAAGCCTCAGTAAAACCAGTTTTTCCTGTGCAGACAAATGAAGTCTTACCCCAGCCAAAGAGCCTTAGTGCTTCACCTTTTCTGGGAGATCTCAAGCTCTTTTGCGTCATTTCTTCTCACACTTTAGGAGGAGATTCTGTAGAAATAGCTAGCCCTTTTGCCTTCTTACCTCTTATTTTCTGTGCATTGCTTTGATTCTTGTTATAGTTTTAGAATGCTGCCCATCCCTGTAGTTGCCAGCACTCAAAATTCATGGCAGATGTTGAGCTCACTCTTGTTCTGCAGGTTAGACTTTTTACTCCCTCCTTTCCTCAGCCCAGCTTGTGGGATTTGGGGATCACATGCTGGGTGAGACAGTTCTCAGTTGGCTGAGCTTCCGTGATTTTCAGCGAAACTGTTAATTTTATCAGCTGTTTAGTTTCTGTGTTATCCAACGGTGTGACATTTGGGTAGTTCTCAGGAAAAGCTTTTCCTGGACACAGGGTAGGCCACCAGTACAGCCAAGTACCCTCACTGTTCCTTTATGTAAGAGTTATTTTTAAATCTTCTAAATCTTAAAATCACTTTGCTATGTGTGAGCTTCTTTACTGCCTTCCTTTGTGTCTTCAAAGCTCTCATCCAGGATTCCTTTGGTGATTTATTATTATCTGGAATTAACTCTAGAATTAATGTAAAATACTGCGCTTTTTGACAGGCATTTTATTAGCCAGCTCATTTTGTTTTCTTTTTTTTGGTTTTTGTTGTTGGTCAAGTTTGTTTTCAATAGTCTTTGCAGGATAAGTACCTGTCAGTGGTCAAAATACTATAACACTTCTTTTCAAGTTGGATAATGCTATGTTTTAAAACATAACCCATGATGTTATTACAAATAGCAAAACTGTATTCTTTCACCAACAGCAATTACAGAGGTGCAATTGGGAAAGATTGTCTTGAATTGTAAGTATTAATTAAAAAAACAGATTTTTAAATGAGTCTTTATGGGTTAATAACCGCACTGTAACTTCTAATATTATGAGTAGACTTCTCAAAGGGACTTCTTCATTTTGGTTTTGAAGACTGTGTAGAAATTTTTAAAATTTATTTTCATTTTAAATGTTATCAGTGGTACTGAATATATTTTGAAATTAGACTTACTCAGGTGACCACTTATGTCTTCTAGAAAATAAAAGAGATTTGATGTTTCCTTTTTTAAGCCAATGTAAGAACATGATTTAGCTTGAAAGTAGCTACATCCAGATACTGGCAGTCTTGTACAGTGAAATAACTTTTAGTAGATTTTGAAAGTTCTGAAAGCTACTTCTGTGGAAAAACATTCAGTTCTCTTTCTCTCCCTTCTCCTCCCCTCCCCTTTCTCTAAAGACCTGACATTTTTCTAAAAGATGTAGGAAGAAAATTAATGATATTTGTGATGGTTTTACCTCTAAACTACCAGGAGATGGCACCAGGCACACATGTTATCTGCGTCCTTTCAGTTTAGTCTTGAACTTCAGCAAGTTTCATTTACTGTTGTGTACTTTAGTTTAGGCTTTTAGTTCTAGATGCATTGCTTTTGTTAGTTTTTAAAACATTGTTCCAGAATAAAGGAAATACTTCATTTAATGCCCAGTTTTGATGATGCAACCTTTGGTTGCTGTTGCACTAAAGGAAATTTAACTGATGAACATTTTTTTTAGAGTTTTCAAGTGAAGAGGGGAGTCCTGTTTCAGAATCAGAAGGAACAGAACTTGAATGAGCTTTCTGTGCTTTCAAAACTTCATAATGTCATGTTACAGTGGTATCAGATAATGTGAAATCCACTGAACCCAGATCTTTACAACTTAATTGTCTTTACTACTTAATCCCCAACCGAAGGTTGATAATTTGAAAGATGAATGTTAATCCAGTTCATATTAGCTCCTGTCACTTCTGAAGTTTGCATATTAATAAACTAATGTAAAACTAAGGAGTTCTCAGGTCATTTAGACTTACTAAGCTGGTATACTGCAGTTTAGCTTTAAATTCAAAACAGATCTTCTAAAAACACTGGAACAGATTTATCAGCAGACTTAGACTGTCAATGGGTCATCAGGTACTGAGGAGAAAAAGGGTCCAGAAGATTGGTAGCACCCTAAATATATCTTGATACCATTAAGACTTTTGATAGGATCCTGTTGTATGATTACAATGTGTCGGATGACAATTGTTATTTTGTGATTGCTTAGAAAGCAATTAGAAATTGTGTCACTTCTGATGTATAACCATGATGGCATTGTTCATTTAATTGTGTTGCATGGAATACAATACAGCTTAGATAATGCCTAAGAATTATGATGACTGAAGATGTAAATATATTGTGAAAAGCATATTATTATTAGAAATATTTGAAGCAAATACATGAATAATTCCTTAATTTCCTCTTGAAAATTAGAGTGTTTATGCATTTTTTCTAAAGTTAGATCCCCAGGCAAGTTAGGTGCCCTGTTGTCAGAATGATAATCATTACTGAAAACAGGCATGCAAAATACTCAAATTCTTTCTCTTAAGTATTGGACGGCTTAAGAAAATGGTAAAGGATGACTTTCTAAATAAGATATCTAGTCCAGTATGGAAGAAGGAATTCTTTAAAGAACATAATTTATTTCAAGAAAAACATGCTTTTTCACGTGTTTTGAGAAAGAACAAGTGGTCATCAATGTTTCATGACAGCGAGATGAGCTAAAATATTTTATGAGGCACCCAGGCCACATGTGCTGGGACACATATGTCCTACTGAGCCCTTCTCCACCTCACTACCTGCACCTCTCTCTGCACATTGTTACCTTGGGAAGTGTAATCCTCTAGCATGCAGACAAATGCCTGACTTCTCAACTTTCTGTGATGTCTTGGTCAGAATTCATCTGCTCTGCTGCTTAATAGCAGAAGAAACACAAGCAGCCTAGGGGTGACATAGATTGTTAAAAATACCTTTATCTGAAAATCAGGGCAATATTTGTTTACTAACATTGATAGCTTCAAAGTAATTAAAAAAGATTTCTTTGCACAAGAACAGCATTAAGCTAGGTATGGGAAGTATCAGACACAAAACAAAGCTTATACAATTCTGCTTTAAGTGTAAAGATTTTCTCTCCACACATTGCACAGGTCAAACAGAAGGTGAAATGTCTCACTTAATTATTTTTTAATGACACTTATCAAGTAATAAATAAGTTCTTAAGTGCTTCTTAGAATTTAGCCATTTATTTATTTTCAGTCTGGCAGCTACTTAAGAAATCAGGGAAGACTATTTTGGATTCTATTTGCCCTTTAAAAAAATCACTTAAGGGTGGTCAGTGGGACCATTTTCAAAGTAGCTAGGAAAACAGATGAAGAAAGGATTTGCTAGTACAGTTTGAATAAAACCCCTTTTTTTTTTTCAGTGAAATCGCTGCTTGTTGTGTTAGTCAGCACTGGCAAATTTTTGATGATAAAAACTAGAGGAAGTGTGGAACAATATTTGAAAGTTCACTAGTTAATGCTAGTTATCTGCGTCTCATGCACAATGGATGGCCTCATCCAACATCATGATCTGATGTTGCTAGGAGTGTAAAAATGGAAACCAGATGGCTTGGTAATGTGAGTAGCAGTTTGATGCTAATTGTTGCTTACAGTCTCTCTTCCTTGAAATCTGATTTGAGTGAAAACATGGCATTATTGCTCAAGGTAAGCTATTCCTTGGTTGTAATCTAACAGTTAGTGGACAGGTAGATCAAGAGTAGATACTTACTCTAAGGTTCAGGTCACTCTTGCTACCAAGGAGAATTCACTGAGCTAAAGCAAAGTTGTACTTAATTTGTGTTAGCTGAATGATTTGTCACATCTTTGATGTGATAAGTTTCTTTAAGCCTTTAAAGATGTTAATGAAGAAGTCCACGGATGAAAACGTACATGTAACGAAGCAGCAACCTAAGCAATGATCTGACATTTGTCAGAGAGAGCAAAAAAAGATCATAAATATAAATAAATATTTTTTATTAAATGCAGTGTTACTGCCATTTTTGCAGAAATGCAGTATAATATGTTAAAACAGGAGAGAAAGGTTACACAGACCTTCTGCTTGATGAGAAGTCACTGGGTAATAACTGATTACCCAGTTACATCGAGGGGTGGCATCATTGCTTTGCTGTGCTCTTTACATAAGCTACATATTTTCCCAGGGCTTCTTTTTTTTTTTTTTGACAAACTTTCTGCAGGTACCATGCAGCGTGACTGTACATGTTTTGCAAGGTGACACTGTCCTTTGTGGCTACTGCAGTTGGGAGTCAGCGCTCTGTTTCATTTCCATCCTTGCTTGCCAGGGACTTTGTATGTATGAACTTGGGCTAATCAGTTTAGATTGAAGTTTCCAATGAAGGATTTACACATCCTGCAAGCTTAGTTACATTGCATTTCTGCAACCTCTACCTTGCTCACTGCCATCCCTTTTTTTTAAAGAACAGAGAGGTTCTGCTTTTTTCTATTTTTTTTTTTTGTAGAGATGTGACAGTGATGATACCCACACTCACTTATTTAATACTGTCATATGAGAACAGTCATTTAGCATTGAGAAGACTGAGGTTCTTTTTGCATCCAGAAGATATCCAAGCCCTCATCTCCCATGCCCAGGGAAGTGTTCTTGTTGTCAAGCTTTAGGCTAGTTTGGCTGGCAACATTCTTTATCCCATCTGTTGAAGCTGTGCCACAGAACAAAAGGGAATTGAAATCCATTTGAGGACAGAAGGGAAAAGGAGGAGATTGAGTTTTAATGGTCAGACCTGGCAAAGAGAGTCCAGAACTGCAGTCCAGCTGCCAAGTTATTTTGTATTTCACATACTTTATTTTCCATATAATTTAACTTTGCATAAGCTTTTTAGTACTGGTGAAATCTAAAATTACTGAGATCTCCTGCTCTGAATTAAACTCACATCAGAGAATCTCTTTAAATATTTCTTTTTAATGACTGATGCATTTGTTTATATTACATTTTCATTGTAAACAATGCTAAAAAACCCACAAAACTGTATTAGAGGGAAACAATAATGAAGACATGCTGCCCTAGTGATCATAGTAAACTTTAGGGGTACGTCTTCTGTTGTTATTACCTAAATAATCTAAAGTGCTACAGGATGATTCACCATCTCTGCTTGCTGGCTGTGCTAATTTGCTAGGTAAGATCCCTGCATCCTTTTGTGTTCTGTTCAACACGCCCGAAGTTGCATGTAGCTCTTTCCACTCAACAGCATGACCAGATTGCTGAGCTCTCTCTGCCTAAAGCTTTAACTCACGGTGAATGGCTGTCTCCCGTTACTGCCACAAACGCATTTTACATTACACTGATGATGTTTATATTTCATCTCTATAGCAGCCTTGACCTTGCTGTGTCCTTGGGCACATTTTGGCCAACTAGGTTGCGCATGAATTTAGAAGTTGTAATAATCTATGCTGACTTGAAGGTTTTTATATGTTACTCTTGCTGATTTTGCATTGTATTTACCAAGCAAATGGTGCTGTTACTCATAAAGAGGGAAAAGGAATCTACCTAAGTTCTTTGCAGACAGTAGAGGACATGCACATGATTACTCCATCTCCAGTGACAGCTGCACTGATATTTCATAAAAAATATGAAAAAACACTGATCGTAACAAATCTGGACCTAGACTTAAAGAAAAACCCAGAGGAAAGAAGCAGTAGCAGGCATGTTACATAGATATCGTCCAACATTGAACAGGATGCTGTAGAGCCAAAGGGCATGCTGTAATGGTGGGTAAGCGTTGTAAACAAAAGCTTTGTGTAACACCTTAAAACACATAGTAAAAAAATAGTTTAACAGAGATGACCTCCATGTGGGTGCATTCTTAGGAGTAAGCAAGAAACTAGAGCCCAGGAAGCATAGTGTTTACTCTCACATTCTCATTTACCCACGACTTGCTGTGTCATGTTACCTCTTTTTTACCCCTGACCCCATTCTTCAATTTCACCTCCTTCAAGACAGGGTTGCAGTAGTCTTGGTACCATAAATAACAGGTTTGTAAAAGGTTCTGTGATGTTTGTCTGGGCACTGCTCATCAGCCACCTTTGCTTGAGAGAATTCTTCTGGTATGTGTAGTTAGTATTTTATTGTTTATACTAGAATTTTTTATGTGTTTATATTGTTTATAATAGAATTTTATATCTGCTGAGCACAACCAGAACTGGAAAATGATTGGCTTTAAATTTGCATGGAGAAATCACAAATGAGAAACTACCATCTGCACAGTATTTTGAGACTTCCTGAAGATTTAGGCAAACAGTTTAGAGACTAAAACATGGGCCTCATTTCTTAAGATGATGAATTGTGATTAGGCATGATTTAGCCAACTTTCACTATGTTAAAAGCTCATAAAAATCAACTGTACCTACTTTACTAGATACAGAGCAGCTCATGTCTGAGCTGCTGTGACAAGGGAATAACTTGTGTTTGTGTGCAAATGACAATGTTTGCCTTTGTAGACCTTTTGAGAAGGCAGTGACACACTTTTCACCTTCACAATTCTGTTCTTGATGTGATTTTAAAAGCATTTTGGAAAACTTGATTAAGTTCTAATTCACAAACAGCTCCTGACCCATGTATTAATGAATAATGACCACAAGTTACTGTGGCCAGATGTGCATAACAGCTAGTATGTGTTGGTCTGAAACAAAATACTGACCTATCTAGTGCAAAGCAACCTCAGCTTTACTTTCTATGGAGTATTTCTATTATGTTAAATAACTCTTGGTGTTCTTTAAAACAGGCTGTATCAGTCCCAGCTGAACCCTGTCATGACCCTTTTTTCCCTTTTTTCTGGTTGCAGCCCTATTCTCACTGTCATTACGGAGGAGAAGGACATGATCTGGGAGTGTGACGTTAGAACTGCATGTCTCCCTTATTTTCTCTTGAGATTTGTGGCGTGGAATTATCAGTATCTTTAACAGCATTAAGGTGAGATTTTATGGAGCCAGTCTTTTCTTGTATTTGATAAAGGTGCTGTTACTTATTTATATGCTTGAGAATTAATTTTCTTATATTTGGTTTACTGTATTATTAAGTGGAACAGTAGAAACCATGCTTATGTTAGAATAGGACTGCCATTTATAAGCAGACTTGGTTTTGTGAAGCAAAATAATTGTTCCCAGAAATACATGTTCCTTTCCCATCAAACCTCCATTCTATTTAACACACTGACTGTTCATTCTCTGGGAATCTAAAAATCATTTTTAGTGATTTATGGACTGCTGTTGCTAATATTTCCATGATCCTGTTAAAAGTGAGTGTTTTTTCCTCGGTGGCCAGTTTTTGCGTTTTAAATAAGCAAAATGTCAATTAAACTAAAAACAGGACTAAATCATGTATAAACTAAAATTGGCAACAGCTTGCTGGCAGATTTTTAAATCATCCAAATCTGTCTATATCTGAGGAAAATGAAAAACAAAGTTCTGAATATGTAAGGAACCAGGAAAGGCGTAAATTTACATGGTGTGTGGCAGTGCAATAGTCACAAGTAAGTAAAATTTCAAATATTCCTCATTTGTATTTACTGTGTTATATGCTTTTTTATTATTTTATCTCAGACACAGTTTTATATATATAAATATATATATGTATACTTGCTCTAGTGGATTTGGTTTCCTTTTTCTGTGATGCTTTTTTCAGGTAATAGAAGTGAAAAGGTTACACATGTAATTCAACATGTACTTATTCATAACACGTTATTTCTAGCACTTCAAAGGAGATACAGAACCACAGAATGGTTGAGATTGGAAGGGACCTCTGGAGGTCATCTTGTCCAATCCCTCTGCTCAAGCAGGGTCACATTCAGCAGATTTCCCAGGACCATGTCCAGAGGGCTTTTGAATATCTTCAAGGATGGAGATCTTCTCTAGGCTAAACAGTCCCAGCTCTGTCAGCCTTTCCTCATAGGAGAGATACTCCAGTTCCTTAATACCTTAGTGGCCTTTTGCTGCACTCTTTCCAGTAGCTACATGTCTGTCTTGTTCTTGGGAGCTCAGAACTGGACACAGTACTCTAGGTGTGGCTTCACCAGTGCTGAGTAGGCGTGAAGGATCATCTTCTTCAACTTGCTGCAACACTCCTTCTAGTGCACCCCAGGATACTCTTAGCCTTCTTTGTGGCAAGGGCACATTGCTGCCTCATGTTCAACCTGGTGTCCAGATCTATTTCTGCAAAGCTGCTTTTTAGCTAGTTGGTCCCCAGCATGTCCTAGTGCATGGAGGTTATTTTATTCTTCCACAAGTGCAAGATTTAGCACATTCCCTTGTTGAACTTCATGTGGTTCCCATCAGCCCATTTCTCCAGCCTGTTGGGATCCCTTTGGATTTCAGCATGGCCTTCTGGTGCACCAGCCACTCCTCCAAGTTTAGCATCATCAGCACACTTGTTGAGAGTATGCACTGCCCCATTGTCCAGACCATTAATTAAAATGTTACAGTAATGCTCTGGATAAAGATCTTTACCGAACAGTTTTTTCTCTAGGGCAGAAACTTCAAAATCATGGTAAATCAGTTGGGTCTTTTAAATTTTGTGTCTCCTCTTTTCTACGATCATTGCAGTTTCTTTCTTTGGGCAATTTGTACCACAGGCATCTTATGGGCTTTGGACACAAAGGCTAAGCAATCTCCTTTGTCTCTTGGCATTATTAAAGACTTCACAGTCCCAGCCATCTCCTACACATCATAAAAAGACTTGGAGTTTCTTCATTTTTCTCAAAAAAATTGGCAGAACAGGGGAAACCTCAGGAATCTGCAGAACATTTAAGTCTGCCAGATGCATCTGTTTTACCTTTTTCTTCAGAGAGAGGCTCAGTGACCTCTTCTCTATCTGTGACAGCACAGTGGTTCTGCTCCTTTCAGCACCTGGTAATGGGAAGGTTGGCAGCAAAGTCTGGCATCTTTTTAAAGTGAAGACATCTTTGGTTGCTTCTGTCCAAGAAAACAAAACACCAAAAAGAACTCCTCACCTTTGGTATCTCAGTAGTGGCTAGAATCCTAACTGGTTGTATGATCGAGTATGTGACTGGGTGTCTGATAGTGGGATATTGGCCTTGACCATCTTCTGTCTCTAAGTCTCTTCTTTCTCCTGAATACCTGGGTGAGTTAATACAGCCAATAGAGCATTGCATGTGATTATGAAGGAGTGAAAGCCTTCAGCCCTAGTCATGCCATTACAAAATCCACAGCAGAATACCTTCAGGAATAATGCTTAATACCTCTTTTCTGCCTTGTGGGAATGTTCAAGGCAAGCTCAGTTAAACAATGAAACTGGTATAGTTACACCACGTTTACATTCATGTAAGTGGGAACAGGCTTTGGCACAATACCTATGAAGCCAGATGTCTCTCAGAAACTTACAAGAAGCAACAAGAATTGAGGATATTTGAAACATGATACTTCTCTTACTTTTTAGTGAGTTATCCAAATTGTTGCTTTAGTAAACGTATTTATTTTTCAATAAATTATTCTGGTGCTCATAAAATTTCTGTTTACAAATGATTTAATGGCAGCTTTTTCTCAGTAAACAAGCCTAGCACATCGGCCTGCTTGTTTACAGTGAATGCCATAAAAGCTGCATTATGTATTTTCTGCAGAGAAGTTTTTCTTCCCCCTTTATGTTCAGCTGGTCTCAATATATTTGATCCTAGAGGAGATCAGCTCATTGATAAATTGATTTGGTTATTAATGCTGAAAGGGGGAACAGGAATCAAGGCATTCAGATAGGAAGAGCCCTAAGCTTTGCTTTTATTAATTTTATAGAATTAGTGTGTTGAGACTAGAACATTCCTTGCCATAATGAATGTTAAGGGAATTACCTACATGCACAAGGATAAGAGTCTAATTGTTTAATTCTCTGTGAGTTACTGTTTTTAAATTACCTTTTAAAAATATTTTGGTGCAGTGTTTTGTGAAAAAACATTGTTTCGTATGCCATTCTGAGTGATGTCCCATATTGAATTTCTTTGCCTCTTGATTATACAAGCAGGGCACAGCTTTTATTTAATTGCTATATATTCCATAAATTCTGGGTTGCAAAATTAAAATTTTTTTATCCATGTTTACATTGAAATTCGCACTTTTGAAGTGACAGTTTTATGGAAAATATTCTGATGTGTTTCCTTAAAATTACAAAAATTCATATCCATTGAGCATTTATTTGCACATTGGAATATGATAGGTGGCATCATGTGCCACTTTCATTAAAGCACCATCTGATCTTGCCATTGCTAACTGAAGACTAACATTGTAAGTTAAATCATGATTAGCAGTATTTTGGGTTTGCATTTGATAGAAATAGTTACAACTGACAGTTCTAAAAACCCACACATTCCATGAGTGTTTGAGGGAGGTCTGCACTGTCTAGTAAATGCTATGATGCTGGTATTTCTAGAACTCCCCAGGGAGTGTTTGATGTCGATATTATTAAAACAGAGGTCACACAATTGAAGTGTGTGATTCTGGCTCAAGAGTGCAGTCAGAGGAAAGTACAATATTATAATGCACAGACATGATCAACAGTGTGAGTTTGTTCTTATGTGTCCTGTGAAAAGTTACAGGAAGTTAGATTTATCAGGATGTACTTCATCAAGCAGGGAGTGGGGAGAATCAGAAGATTATGAACTTCTAATACAAAAGTCTGTACAAATGTCTGGATTTATCCAGACACGCTAACCACAATAAAAGCAGTATTCTTGTTCTGTAGGAAGTTCTACTTAAGCTATTCTTAACTTCTGATCTACATGAAGTTAAATTAAAGCACACTTTTTGAGATGCGTATATTTTGAAAAGTTTTTACTGGATCGATTGCAAGTCCATCAAGTACAAGGTATCTGTAGTGTTGGGTGGTCCCAGCTCAGCATTAACCTTGTTCCAGTCCTGCTTCCTGCCAGTGTTATTCAAGTAACACTTGAGTTAATAACTCTTATTAATAAAAGAATAACTCTTATTCCTAGCCCCATCCTAGCTGCCCACAGTGTGCATGGCCTCTTTTCCTTGCGTAACATAGACTTGGGGGTCTCTTCTGGATCCAGTTGCAGCTGGGGTTCAGAGGTAATAGTACTGCGTGACCTTCTGCTGAAGCACAGGAATGTGTTAGACTCAGTTCAAGGATCTCTTCGATGCTCTCTGCTGGGCAGCGTAGCCCTTCTCTTGTGATCAAAGTGCTGTACTATTTGGAAACCTAGTTATATCCTTTGGTTTATGGCCACTACATAATTTCTGCTCCTTCTAGTTCAGTTGTTCAGTGAGTCTCCTGAGTGTGTGTTTTTGTCTTCAAAGGGAGACTGTTGCTGTTCCCTTGCTGTTGGGTGTGCTTGAGGAAGGCACTCTAGGAGGGTCTTTTTCACACGTTATAAGGCAGTGTACTCCACAAAGGAGGTCTCCCTTCCCCGTGTGAATGACGTGCTTGGTAAATGTTAGCAAGTTCTGTAGTTCTGTTGTGTCCATATGTTCAGTATATCTTTCTTACGCTGTTTAATTAATCTCCAATGCCTTCACAGCTATTACACAAGGGATAAGCTTGCTGTAAGAAAACTAAATTCCAGCAAGTAGGATTCTTTCACTGCTCAGTCACTTTTAATGTCCATTTTGCTGTTTTGCTATGAAAAACTGAATTATACCAGTAATCATATCAAAAAGATCTGAATGAGAATTGTTTGAATTCCCATTAACTCTAATTGGCTTTTTAAAACTCAATATAAAAACCATATTGTCTCAAATTAACTTCCAAAGTACCCCTTTTTACACAAAGGCTCTCCCAGGGGATACTTGGCAGACCTCCCTGTTGAGGTTTTTTGCAGATTCTTGTATGCAGAAATCTAGTAGATGATTAGTGTAGAGCCACACCATTTGTTGCTGTGATACTTCCTTAAATGCAAGCATTTTCATAACGATGCCACTGAGGGAGTAGAACTTCCTGGTCATGCACTGAATCCCAGAGTACAGTTTGGACCATAACAGAAGTACAGTTGTGAATATTTATTGAGGCAAGCACCAAGGAATGCAGAATACGTAAAAAGATACTAGTACCTTGGTACTTGAAGTAACTGCAAGTGAAAAATAGATTAGTACAAAGTATTGCATCCATCAGATAACTATAAAAACAAGCAAACAAACAAACAAGAAAAAAAACAACCAAACCAACAAAAAAAAAAACCAACCCAAATTTTTTTTGCAGTCTTATTTCTGAGGAGGGCAGAGAAAAGCCTGAGATCACATTTGCCTCTCCACCTTCTGCCCGTGTGTGTCTCCTCCTGTTTATCCCATTTCTGTCCATTTCACTTTCAATATTGTTTTTCAGGTAGGCCACATATCATGTAGGCATAAATTGGCTGAATATGTTTTTATGAGTTTGGAAGCTGATTAAAGGGCCCACACAAACATAACTTTACAGCAATAGATAAGTGACCTACAGGAACAAAAGCTGTTGTTGAATTTGCACAGTGGGAAGTTTTAAGATGCTATGTTGCTATACCTTATGATTATTAAAATTAAAGTAACTGTGAAAGTGATGATACTGAAGTAGTAAGAACTGCATTCTTGGAGGCATTGCCAAATAGTCTGAACAGAGAAAAGGAAAGTAAGATGTGGAATTGAAGAGGATTCTAGAAAATCCACAGGACAAAGAGAAAGACTTGGAAATAGATTCACTGAGGTCTGCTAAGCTGCAAATCTTGTTCAACCTTTTTCTGCATTTAGGACATTCATAACCTCCCTGTGTGAATTATCTGATGTCTGCTAAGGACTGAGAGACCTCATTAGTAAGTTTTCTCCCCATTCCTGAAAACTGTGGAAATTTTAACATCTTTTGAGACTTCTACTGTTTTGATAAATCTGTTTGAAGGGGGCTCACAGACCTGTAAAGCTATTGAGAGGGATGGCTCAGACAGATGAATACACACATGATACATCAAGTCTTGCTTCCTAAGAAAACAGCTCTTCTAAGTTCAGATTTAGAATTCTGTCTTCAGACTATTTATTTTATGACCACAGCCCTAAACTCTGCTAGGAGCTGCTTCTGTTACTGATTGATAGGATCAGGGAGGAAGATAATCTGAAATAAAAGGATAAGAAAGTACAGTTGTTTGACATAAGGAATGTTGATGATTTCTAAGGCTTGCTGTCCATAGTTGGAATACACTATTGGAGAAAAGTAGAATTGTCTGAACCAGGTATCTCCTATTTATCTAATTTTTTCCCACTTCTCTGCAGTGGTTTCTTTCTGTAAAGAAAAAAATGAAGAAAGCCAGGCTATCTTCAAAGCACAGAGAAAACAGAGGTGCTTTCCCCCCGCCCCACCCCAGGATCTCTAGAGGAGAGTAGGCAGAAATAGGAATGGGAATTGCAAGATTTATTTCAACAAAATTCTCCATCATATGCTTTTAATTGTGTACCTGCACATTCCATTATTTGGCTGTTGGCTGGTTAGGAGACAAGGCCTCTTTTTAGACACATTTGTTTCCTTGTCTCTGATTGCGTTTCACCGTTCATTTGGCACAGCATTGACTCATGACATTATCAAGGTTGGCATAAAAACATGAGAAGCAGTAAGCTTACCGATTCTTTATTTTTACTTTTTATACTTTATTCAGTGATGCTAAACCAGTATACTCAGGAAGACCAGTTTGGGTTTTTTTCTCATCAGTCTTAGGAGTGCTGATTGATTATATTAAATGGATCTGAGCCTTGATGTCTGACCAGCCTGTTCATCTTAGCCAGCTAAGTTAGGAAGGAAATATAAACTTATTGGTGAACAGGACCTAAGTTGAAAAAGGGTAACACTAGTCACCTTGGTGTTTCTGGTACAGTTCGCAAGACATAGCAAATGCTTAAGAACATCTTCCCTTTCCAACCCAAATTATGCAAGCTGTTGTTCTTCCATTTCTTACCATATCCCAGACATGCAACTGGTACCAGTGTAGTCTTCTGTATGTTGTTTGTGTTCTCCTATTTAGCATGCCTGACAAAGCAGAAATGTGCAGATGATACTGCTCAGCATTTCTTTACAAACAGATTGTTTGTATAATTTTTTTTCAGTTTAAGTAAGATGTCATTTTTACTTAGATGCATCTTGATACCTCTCTTGAATCTGCATATGTTCACTTTTGTAGATTTGAATATTTTGTTTTCCATAGAGAAAATTGTTTTATAAACACAATGTATTTGTTTGCATGGGGTATAGACTATATGATTCTAATGCTTTCTATATCTTTCCTAAGGAGACAAAAATGTCAGATTTTGTGTGTTTTCTTATGCATGATTTTCTTCTGATTTCTTCTTGTCTTGAGGGAAGCCATGCTTCAGTAAAACGCTATCTTAAAATATAGTTAAAAGAAAATTGATCTTAAACTAATCCTTTGAATCAATTAAACAATACTGATCTCAGTAGAACATCTATTAGTGTACATGTGATGTTACTACTAATACAGCATGAATTCATTACAGCCAAGGGTAGCCCAATGAATTCCAGATGAGTTCACAATAGCTGGATTCTTAAAATGCTACCAGGTTTACTTCAGGTTTTCTGTTTCCATGTGTAATTAATACCAGAACCCAGCACTGCTACCTGCTCCTACTTAAAAAATAAAAATATAATAATCGTATACATGAAATCAAACTGAAAACTTGAAAAGGTGTGCCTGAGTTTTGGCATTGATAATCTAAAATAACAGTTTTGAAGCCATCTGAAGACATTGATTTTATATAATTGAAAGTTTTTATTGGTTTATCTCCTTCAGCACAAATTCAGGCAGCTAAAATACTCCAAACTGTTTTAATATAACTAGCTAGATTAGTAGCTTACTTGAAAAATGATTCATATCACATTTAAAGATACTTAAGTGTAAAACTGGGTACAAAGCTGTACTTCAAAGATATTTATGAAAATAAAATGTATTTTCAAAGATTTGTTAGTCATCCTAATCCCAGGTAGAAAGCTTCTTTTCCTAAGGCTGGCAAAATCTGTTTAAATCGGTACTTTTTGTAAAAAGAGATGTGGAAACTTACACAATCTGACACTGTCATGGGTTGTGTTGATAAGTTATTTTTTTTAGAAGTGTCATAGGGTTGTTAGAAGCTTCACCTAATGAAGTTCAGCATTTAATGTGGAATGTTAGGTTTCAGACTACAATCTCTTGCTATGTTTGGACCCATGTAACACCACACATTTTAAATTACATTATCCCAGCTTGGTACTGGCTGTTACTAGAATCAGACCCCCAACTCTGGCAAATGTATTTAGGTTTGAAGATTTCACTGGTCTCTTTTTTCATCAACCCTTACCATATGGTTCACACAGTGTTTCCATAGCTTAATAGACCAGATGTGTGTTTTGTGCACACTTCATCAGAAAGCACTGCACCAAGGACATGGCAAAAATAATCTCCAATAACTACTTAATGTATTGGTTATGTGATGATATAAATCAAATCATGGTGCTATAAGGGCTGCCTCTTTTTCTGTAACATAGAGGACATGCACTGATAATGCAGAGCAAGGGAGCAAGTTAGGACAGCTTTTTTGTTGCTTTCTGTGTGTGGTAGGAGAAGGATACTTGTATCATAATTGTGAAACTAGCCATTTTTTAGTTCCAACTCTCTTCCCAGCTGAAGTCAGATGTGTATTTGCACCAGCATTGTTTTCTCAAAGTTTGCTTAACCCTGACAGTGAAGAAAATTTACTAAGGTCCCCCCAGCTCTGAGATTCATAGTCCAATGACAGCTTAGGGAAGAGAAGGGCGAATATAAGATGTACGTAAGGTATCACGAATCATATTATCATGAGTCAGTACATAAGGCATCACTGAATAAAAACACATTTACCACAAATATTTAACAATTAGTTTGCAACTCACAAGCAGAGAAAGTACAGGATGCACTTTTTGCTTATGCAAGCATAGTGTGAGAAGGCCATATCAAAGTCTGTGAGATAGTGCTGGATGACAAAGACTTTGTATTAGCATTCTTATCCCTGGGACTCCCAAATAGGCATGAAAAGAGAATTCTCAGCTTTCCTCCACTCTTGGCTGGATCCAACTACCTCCTGGGTGAAAGCTCAGGACAAAGCTGGGTGATGGGCAGGGCTGTCAAACACCAAGAGTATTGCACTGGGATGTGGTGCTCACAGGCCCCTGTCAGTAACCATGATGTTCTCTTAACATATATTTAAACACCTTCTGTATTCAAATGTTTCTTTGATTCCTTTGAGAAAAAAGGCAATGTATTGACTGGTTTAGAAGAAATTTTTGTGGCTAATGAATTTTGGTGCGGACAGAACAAATACTCAACGATCTTTTTCTTCACTAAGGCCATGCACTTTATACCTTCTCCATCAAGAGCACTGAGGTCTCCACCTTCAGAGCCAGAGGATCTTTTCAGACTAGTAAAGTAGTAAACATTTTTTTTAGAAGAAAAAAAACATCAACTGCAATGTTTTCTAGATACAGTCTGGTTTCTTTCAAAAGAAAAGTGTTCCTCATGAGATTCATTCCTTCCTTCCTTATTTTAACATGCTTAAAAATTATTTTTGGAAGTCTTATGAAAAAGGCGCAATTAAGAAGCACTGAATGGAGATAGAAACGCTGACAAAAGAGAAGAATGTAAAAGGAAAACATGAAGGAGGCAAAGAGAGAAGGGAATAAAGATGGAAAGTAAAATTATAAAAAGAAAAAGACAGCATTGAAATTAAGTTTCAATTCAAGGTTTAACATGGTGTCATTGAAACTTAGACCTGATATTGCTGGGAATAAGTCCAATTGGACTAGTGGATTTGTACCTGATTAGAACATGACAAAACTGTAGCTCTTTTTTTAGACGAAATGTTTAGTGATTTATGAGTTAGTCTGTTTTCAGAAAGGAGTTGAGAGTATCAGGGTTTCACTGAAACTTCGGCTCCTAAGTGCCTATAGCATTTCAGGACTTAAGCTTAGGCTAAATTTTAGAGGTGTTTGTCAATGAGGAGCTTAAGTTCCATGAAACATTTGAATATTAATGCTTTTGAGAACAGGATCCATTAAATTTTCTAGGGACAATGAAATAACCAGGAAAGGAAAATAATTGTTGGCTTGAACAAGAGGCACTTCAAGTTACCACGCCTGGCTGGGACGCTAAAGGGAGAGGATGTGTTCACATTTTTGTTTAATGCAGCTATTCAGTAAAGTCATTCTTGTTCCACAGATTTTTAAGGATAGTCTTTGCTGCAAAGAATAATTTTATCACATTTACAATAGTAAAATGGCAGGAGTCTTAACTAAGCTCTCTTCTTCTTCAGGACAGTACAGAGAGTAAAACTGTAAAAGACCTCAAGAGTAACATAATGTAAAAGGCTACAGAATATCTTTCCCTCAAGATGAAGTGGTCTGATAGGGCTAAAGGAGTCTGTGGCTGTCTCTATAGAGGTGTTCCAGAGTGTCCATTTGCCAGAAAAGAGAAATATTCTTAGTTACAGGCTGCCCAACACATTCCTTCACAACACTGCTGAAAGTGTTTCTCATTTTAGCGTAGAAGCCCCTCAGAATTAACTACTGAATATATCACTTGAAAAGACTGTGAGCTAATGATATTCTGGCTTGGGACTTTTTCAGTCAAAACCACATGCACGTTAAATTTTCGTGTGAACGTTGGGCCGCAGAGAGGATTAAACACTCACCAAAATCGCTCCAGCAAACATAAAGATAGAAGAAAGCAAAGGCATCTGGGTTTTGCGCCTTTTTTCCTGTCACACTGGAGGAATGAGCTACAGCCTGTTGATTTAATTGTGCTAAGTGCTGTGGGCCTTCAGCTATGTTAATCATGCTGGATGCGGAGCAGCTGTGCGGCGCTGGCTGGGAGGCCAGCCCTGCTGCAGCCTCCCCGGGGCTGGGGCTGCGGGGGTCAGGCTAGAGGGCATTTCAAAGCACAGACCCTTTGCTGCCTAAAGAAACAGCCTCATTTTCTTTAATTTTATACCTGCTGTAAAATCAATTCCAAATAATAATATCTAACCTATTATTGACACTTTATCCTATGGGGAATAGCTGGTTTTGACTATTATAAGCAACCACTGATTTTCCCCAGGCCCTCAGGGCCTCCTGTTGTGACTGAGGCAAATGTTGCTAATAAACGCCTCCTTCAAAGTGACTTTTCCAGCTGAATCGGAGGGATTCCAGTCACCCATTTGATGGAACTTTAACCAGAAACGTGTTGGACAAATTAAATATGGGTTAGCCTCTTGCTCTGGACTATATCAAGAGCCTATAAATGCAAAATGTTTGAGTCACAGAAGACCATGCTCTGTAATTAAGTATTGTAACTCTCCTCACAAATCAAAAGCAGCCTAACCTGCAGAGTTCGATATGTCAAGACATGGGCTCTGAAATGGTTTAGAGAAAGAAGAAGAGGAAAGAAGAATAGGAGGGAAAGGTAAACAAGATTATCCATACATGTCTATTACTGTTAGCTATTATCAGGGGCCTTGAACTTCTCTCCTTCTTATGGACAAGAAAAGAGCTGAAGTGCTTTAATGATTTGACTCACATTTGAGTTCACATGTCATTTATCCTACTGGGGAAAAAAAATAAAGATCTTCAGACTTATCCACTTGGAGAATAATGATGAGCTGGAAAGGTTTTGCAAACTAGATATATTGTTTTTTCTTTCTGTTGGGCTGCTCCTGGAATACTTACCATTTGGTTTAAAATAGCTAGTCAGTGGGCTGTTTGACACATTGAAAATGGCATGGATGATGTTAGCAAGTATGACAGAGTGAAATAGGCAGAGGTTGGCTCTGTTTTTGGACTTCAGTGCGGAAGGAAGGATTTTTTGGAGTGGACATCAGGTAGCGCTTTTTTGACTCTAGTCAGGAGTTTAGTGTGTCAAAATGTGGGCTCTTGAGTAATTTAAAATAGACAAAAAGGACTCAATGAACAAATAGTGAGCCTTATAATTTAATGTGGACCAAAATATCATTTTAATCCAAGTACAATGACATATTTGTAAACATGTTTATTGAAGATCTTCTGTCTTAAATTCTTTCTGACCATTATTTGCAAATGTGCTATAATTCTGCATCCCTCTTACCAGCCATCTTCTGGCAAGTGTTTGATGTTGTTGATCTTAAATTAATCTTAAGTCATTAGTTACAACCAGGTTTCTTGGAAAACTTGCGAAAGTGCAGTTTTCAGCATTGCTTATAGGTATATATTTCATCAGCAATAAATTTGAAAGAAGTGAGGCTTAAATTTAGGCTGGTATGCTACGATACTGTTTGTGCAGAAACAGCTATTTATCAAAGATGATACCTGTTTGCTTATCTGTCTTAATTTTCAACTAAAAGTAACTGACAAGCTAGTAAGGAGAGAATGACAGAATAATTTGCTTTTTGAATAAATGTGCTTTGTAAGCTAACTTTGACTTCCTTCATTGGGATATCTATGACAATGTTGTATTGCGTCCAGTAAGAAATGAAGAGCTGCTTGGTTACTTTAGTTCATACATAGCTATAACTCAGAATAATCTCTGCCTCTCTCCCTTTGCTGTAGTGCTTGTATCAGATGCTCCTCTGTGATTGCATAAGAGACCTTGTGTAATGTGGTGCTCATTTATGACTGGAGCTACAAAATGTAATTACCTTATCAAGAGCAATAATATCTTCACCATTTCTATCATGTGCTCTATTAGTCTTCAAACCTTCTCGCTTCCTAAGCTGAGGAAAAAAAAAATCACTCTATGTTTCAATCTCCAGTCTTTTGGATATTATTTTAATTAACATTGTTCACACAGTTGTTATGCCAAAGGGATCAGATAACTCTCTTGACTTTGCTGACCACGAGGATAGCAATCCAAAAGGTTCGAGAGGAAGTCTTTGTTCCTAGAAATATGGAAGAATAACTTGATATTCATTTTATCTTGTCTTTT
Source organism: Tringa tobata (assembly GCA_033628505.1). Taxonomy (NCBI): domain Eukaryota; kingdom Metazoa; phylum Chordata; class Aves; order Charadriiformes; family Scolopacidae; genus Tringa; species Tringa tobata. The sequence continues at coordinate 10,771,938 of JAHREE010000567.1, read as the reverse complement.
CCATTTAGAGTGTATAGAGAGCAGTCAAGTGGAAGGCTTGGTGAGGAGATAAAGCTGAATAGCTTTCTCCTTCTTCTCAGTCTAAAACTGCTTCTTAGTGCTTATGGTATGATACAACACCAGGACATTGGTAAAGGGCTTCCATATCTCTGGCCAGAAAATCATCGGCAGTAAATATGAATGGATGCATGATGTGTGCAAGTGAATCTGGTATATGCATACAGGGGCCAGAAGGATTCTCAAAGGCCTTTTTTCTGTTAGACAGAATTTAGGTTTATAATACCACAGCTTTTTCATTTGGGAATACATCTAGGAGTTACAAATATGAAACCAAGCTGGTTTTACCTAAATTATGTGGATTGCACAGCAGGACTTCTGCTGAAAATACTCAGTTTTCAGCTCCCTTCCATCATGGTTTTTAGACATCATCTTTGTAAGCATTGGTATCTCCTCTGAACAGGAGGAAAAAAGAAAGACAATTATTGTGACAGACTTATCCTAATCTTTCTAAATCTTCCTGGAAAGAGAGTGGGACCTTGATGCAGATCGGGTATTGGACTGGTAGCTCTTGCAGGGCAGGGAGCAATGATGTACTGCGTTCTTCCATCTGCTCTCTTCACATCACAGGCTCACAGCTAATTGATCAATTGTAATTTCCAGATGGCCTTCCAAATCAGCCTGAGGCAATGCAAACTTTAGCAAGGAAGGATGACAGAGCTCCATTATCAAAGTCTCTGGTGAAAGAAACACAATATAGTGTTTCCTACTGTACTTAGAAGGCTGAAAAGCTAGGAGCTATAGCTTCAGAGAGAACACATTGTTCAAATGTGAGTAAACCAAGTCTTTCAGTAGTGATACTTGTCATGAAACACTATTTTCTTGCATACTTTCATAAATAAGCTCTTGTAAAGCACTTGTAACAAAGGAAAAGGGCCTTTCAATTTCATAATAATAGTGGAAATATTTTCATCTTTTTTTTTTTTCTTTTCCTGCAGTGCGCCTTACTAAGGATAATTTTGAAAGAGCAAGCTACTCATAGTTCTCAGATTACTTTGGTAATTGATTACTTTGGTTGGATCACAAGTGTGATAGCATGTTGTTAACAAGTGAAAAAGCTAAACCTTAAGCTTCAGTATGGTTATAATTATTTGAAAACTGAACGTTAGCACCTATAACCAGTACCTAAAGGGGGCCTACAGGAGAGATGGGGAGGGACTCTTTATCCTGGAGTGGAGCAATAGGATGAGGCATAGTGGTTTTAAACTGAAAGAGGGAAGATTGAGGTTAGATATTAGGAAGAAATTATTTACTGTGAGGGTGGTGAGACACTGGCCCGGGTTGCCCAGAAAAGTTGTGGATGCTTAATCCCTGGAGGTGTTCAAGGCAAGCTGGATAGGGCTTTGAGCAACCTGGCCTGGTGGGAGGTGTCCTTGCCCATGGCAGGGGGGTTGGAACTCATTGATCGTTAAGGTCCCTTCCAACCCGAACCATTCTATGATTCTGTGATAACCTTTGGCTTCATTCAAGTGCTTGAAGAATATCTGCTGCTGTAAGAAAAACTGTCAAACATGGCACAGTGCCAATGGGTGGACGTTGCAGATAAATTTGTTTTGATGTATATTGGCCAGAAACTAGAATTTGTTCATGGAAACAAAAACTTTTTGAACATTGTATTTTATTTTACTGTGACTGTTCATTTGATACAACACATAGAAGACATCGGTGTGAACAGGGGTTGTTTTTTTCTGCCTTGCAAAAGATTGTGTATATATGCTGGAATCACTAAAGCTAATCTTCAAGTTATCTTTTTTTAGAGCTATTGTAATGTGAAGTGTCATAAGACACTAAATTCTATGCCTCTCAGTGCAGATGAAAAAAAGGATTTTATTATCAGAAATCTTTTAACAAGTCATGTCCAAATAATGGTGCTAAATACAGCTTTTATTAAACTCAGCTCCATGGAAAATGTAGATGACACATAACTGGGGATGTTTATTATGAGAATAAGGGTTTGTGTGAGTTTGTATCTGAAAATTAGAAGAGGGGGATGCAAACTCCCACAGATATGAAATTGAACAGAATGTTTGCATAAGCTCTTGCAAAGGGAAACCACCAGCTCTGAACAGCTCTGCTGCATAGTCTGAATATTTCTATGATCTTCCTGTGTTTTCTGTTTTTTTCATGCCATGACTGTTAGGGGCCTTCATTTGCTGCATAATACAGTTATGAGAAGACAGGAGACTGGACAGGATCTGGGAAGTAGCTTTTCCTTCAGCCATGACCTTGTGACTGATAATAAGCACTTTAAGTTGAGTTTTATCTGGTTGGAAACCCAAAACTCTTTAAAAAAAATCTGATTTTCAGGGCAAAAGTACCTACCACTGCTGAAAATTATTTTTTGTAAAATACCATAAAAATGAGCTTCTCTATACCGCTTTTAAACATTAAAACTGTAATGCTAAACAAACACAGCAACATGATTCACAAAAGTGAGCATTTAGCTTGCATAATTTATAGTACTGAGTGTGTGGTCTTCTTTTGATCCTTATGTAGTAACAAGGAGTTACCACACAAATAGTATCAATAGCTAGTGCACAGATACCATACGGATATCACTGATGTGGTGTGGATCCCTAAAGAAGAGTATTTGTGCTGATGTTTTAGTTCTGACATAGTGGCAAACTTGAGTGGAAAATATAGGATGTGAAAAAGGGATGAAGTGCATTCTTATGTCCTAGATTTAACATTAGAAGATCAGTGCATGACCAATAGATAATGTGAAATTACAGAGTTGGTGGTGAAATTTTACAACCTTGCTATGTAGAAAAGAGTAACTGCCATGGGATTGTGGATTGCCATTCCCATTCCAGAGAGTCCTATATGGGGTCCTGGAAATTATAGACCATTGAGTCTGACTCTCATGAAAGCTGCAACTGTTTAGCCTGGAGAAGAAAAGGATCAAGCATCTTACAAATGTGTATAAATACCTGATAGGAGGAAATAAAGAAGGTACAGCCAGACTCTTCTCAGCAGTGCCTACTGACAGCATGAGAGAATCATAGAATTATGGAACTCTGGAATATGTTACCAGGATGTTGTGGAGTCTACCTCCTTGGAGATATTCAAAGGCCATCTGGACATGGTCCTAGGTAGCCTGCTCTATGTGGCCCTGCTTAAGCAGGGCGGTTGGACAGAATGATCTCAAGAGGTCCCTTCCGACCTCTGCCATTCTGTGTGATTCTGTGTGGGTCATAAAAACTGGCCAGGTTTACCTGCTGTCTTTTAGTGACTGTCCAGGTTAGCATACTGGACAGTGTGGGCCCTTTGTTCTGAGTCAGTAGGGCAGTCCTTATATCCTTCTGTAGCTTCCATAGGTTGAAACCTGCCTTGTTTCTGTACTTTCTGCTGAATTTAAGTTTGATCCATTTCCTTGTGGATCCATGCCCTTTTGCAGGAGTAGACTTTGCCAAACTGGTACAGCTTTTCTCACTTTGAGTTGATCCCCTGTTTAGTAAGAATGACAAGTTGTGAAGGGGCTCAGATCTAGATCCTTATCTGGTGAAGTCAACTGACCTAGTTTAATTTCATACGTAAACTGCTAAACTGATGTACTTCATTTACACTAGGCCCATGTATCTTGTAACAGTTGCTACCTTTTAGGACAAGATGCCGGGAATTAACTGGCTGGGCTACTCCACAAAACCATTTAATTTAGTAGAGAAATTTACTTTTTCATTTGTGTTTTTGATATATACTTTCTGAAATAGCTGTACATTTTGGAACTAAATAACATGTTTCTTGAAGGCTTTTGAGGAAGAAAAGTTGATTCCTTATGGTCTTGCAGCTGTCCAAGGAACTATTACAGATTATGAACTGTTTGTGCATTTTGGGACAGCTGACAACACTGTTCCTCAAAACCAACAATAATAACCAAATGCTGGTTTTTATAAATTGATGTGTTCATGTATTTCACTGTTGTGCTGGCCTGTCTCTGTTATTACTTGTTGTCCACCACAGTTGTTAGTAAGAACATAAAAATGAATTCATGGAAATGTAATATCTCTTTTCATGCTAAATATAAAAAAAAGTGCATTCTTGCCAGATGATACTTATCTGACATGAGTTTCTTAAACATGTATTGTTAATATAGGCTGTTCCTGAAATGGTAAGAACCTAAATGTTGAAATGAATTAGCAAGAAATTAATCCTGTGATAAAAAAAAAATTGCATTTTTCTATAGTTCTTGATAGGCACTTAATAATTTTTACTTCCTTCCTTAAAACTTCATCTGCACTTTTTTAGATAAAGACTCAGTGTAAGAATGTGGGTAAATGGAAAAATATTTCTATTCATTTTGCATTTATTCATGATGTTATCTGGAGAGAGCGCACATCAGACCTGACTGTGGACAAATCGCTTATTCTGGGCAAACATTTATGTGTGAAATATTTCTTGGATCAAAACTTAGTGTCAGATTTGCTAAGCTTGATATGCAAACTTGAATATGTTATGTAACTTGGGCTCTCCAAATCTCTTGAATTTTAAAAAATAAAAAAGGGTAACCAGGTGACATGTTAGCTGAGGTAATTTTGTAACTATCAAGACAGTGGGGATTTTTCTAAACATTATATCATCTAAACTTAACTATGTATGGAAAAATTGACACTAAAAAAAGGAGTATGTTTCTCATGAGCATGCATGGATGTGCTAATACTACTGCTGTAAGTGACCAAACTGCTGTCGAACGTAGTGTGGGTGAAGGTGTTTGATGTGGAAGTGGAATTTTTTTGTTCACTGTTTCCTCTGTGAGTAGAAAAGAACAGAATTTGAATTTCTTTGTCTCTCTAGTCTTTGTTCAATACCTCTTAGCTCAACATAACTGAGATAGGAAGATGAGAAGTATAGAGCTGTGGAACATACTAGACAGTGAGATTTTAATTTTGCTTGTCCTAAAGAATCAAACCAAGAAAGTAATGTATTGAATATACAATCATCCAGGATATTTAGTACGCATAATGAGAGAACTTCAGTATTACTTGTTATAAAAATTTGTAAGATCTTTCTAAGCTCTTCATATATGGGTGGTTTTGATGTAATAAATGGGTAAGACGGCAAATTCTAGTTGATCGGACCTATAGAGCTGCTTTTATATCTGAGATGCAATGCTACAATGGATATTCTTATAAGCTACAGTAACATGCTACAGTGAGCTTATTCTCATTGTAGTATTTTTAGAGAGGAGGAAACTTCCCAATTGTTTTTTTTTCTGTTATTGTTCTATTTTTTTATTATGTTATTTATTTTTTCTGTTAGTCTTATATTGTTCTTACATATGAGAAAGGTACAGAAATTTCTAGAAGGAGTGGGAGCAACCAGTAAGGAGGCAGACTGATTAAGAGACTAAGGAAATATTTTAGGCCATGACATGAAGAATAAACATGACAAATAAAACCTGTGGTAAATCGTTAACTATGATCTGTAGAAAATGATAGAAGAAAATGATGCCTGGCTTGCTCATGGATTTACCTATAGCACAATCAGTGGTCTGTTCACCTATTTATTTCCAGGCCTCAGTGCATAGCTGGAGTGAAAATATTTACTAAACTGTGTGCAGAGATTTTTTTAAACTCCTGGTTTCTTTGCAAACCAGGGTCCTACTGTTCACATATAGTTTCAGTTGCTATGTTCTCCCACAGATGAACCGTAAAGCTATTCAGTACTGGGTCCTTACACCTAAGAATAACAAGAAAAAGATGATTTTGCTATGCAGTACCATTCTGTTCAAGTGAGTCTCAATATTTAAATATGGTCTGCTTTGAGCCAAGTGTTTGTTTGTGGCTGTTGCAGCTGCCTCATAACTCAGCATGACTAAAACTCTTTCCAGAGTTAGCAGCATCTCTGATGGGTGTCCCTGCTCATCCCCTTTCACCCATCCAGCTGCGCTTGTCTGCTTGAGATCATGTCTTGTCTGGCTTCTGTGCCTCTGTCTTCTCCCAATTTCTCTTCTACTTCCTTATTTGTTCCCTCAGCACATCTTACAAGTAGATCCTTTACAATTCCCTCCTCCTTTTCTGTGGGCATTTTGTGCCTGTGATTTCCTCCTCTTTTCCTTCTACATCTTAACTTTGGGTAATCTCTCAATGAGAACATTCAGTTGTCCCCTTTAGTCCAGGTTGAAGTCTTTGTCATTCTCCATTAGCTTCCATTCTTGAATATTTTACAACAAACTTGGCTCAACCACTTGGTTCCTTTCCTTTGCTGCAGTTACCATATGAGCCACACTGCTCTATCACTGCTCTGCCTCTTCTACCAAACTGATTTCCCCATGAGAGCATCTTCCCCTGATTTCCAAACAAACATCTTGTGCTTTCATATAAGTTGTCCTTCATGTTTAGAACTCCCCATAAGTTAGCAAAGCAACTTAAAAATTGTTCTTCAGCCGCTGATATTTCTACTTTGTCCTGAGGTCTACAGAAATATTGAAAGCAGTTATGCAGATGATGTGCTGAAATGATTGATGATACTGTTAACTAATCTTAGTTTCTTTCTTTTTTTTTGTAGTAGTATCTATTTGTCCATATTTGGGGGAGCTATGTCTTAAGTAATACAAATAATTATTAATGATGAGAATGTTCTTTAATTATGATGTTGATTAAATGCAAGAGGAGTTACAAATCCTAGAGTATCACCTGCATTATATAAAATGGAGGCATTTATTTTCACCCATGCAAAAATTCAGTACATGCTGAACTCTTTTCTGTGTTCCATATGACTTTACAGTTTTATTTATGTTAGCTCTCATTGGATACTCTCTGCTTTTACTCCACCCTTATAGTCTGTACCATTGGGGGATGCTCTCTGGGGATCACAATGTATTGCTTTCAGGTTTTTTACTAATGGCTTTCACTTGCCTTTCATAGTGTTTTCATTCGTTGGCTTGAATCTATCTCTGTTTTTCCTTAAGCCTCTTAAAGAACTGTCTCCACTAGTCTTCTTGTTAAAGTTGTAAGCCAGTTGGACAATGAACTTTGCCAGATCTTCCTAGCTGATTTATAGAACTGAAATCTCCCCATCCTCTAGAGCATTCACTCTGATTTTTATGTATAATAACCTTATTTACATTGTTCTTTCTTACTTCTGGCCAAGGAATCCTCTTATTTTCCCAAATGGAGTACTATGAGTGCTGGAGCGCAGTGTATCTTTTCTAGTTGGCTGGCCTTTTCAAGATCTAGGAGTTCCTAATCACAAGGGTTTTCTCAATAATTAACAAACAACACATCTGTACTTTGCACTCCTTTGACTGACAAAGAGCTGCTCTACTAAGTGCATCTGGGTTTCCTCCATCTGCACAAGATTATTCCCATTGAAGTTTCAGTATTTTTCTCATCTACTTCATTTCAGCAAAAATGGAATGTGAAAAGAAGTGAAATTTAAATTAAATTTTCGTTAGCCTAACAGCTCTGTTGTTACAAATGACATCATGAAGAGCAGTATTCTTCAAGGAAGAAAAGTAAGTTTTGATGCAGAAACATGGGCTATTGAGGACAGGCACAGCAGTGGTGTTTAAAGGAGAGGTTGAAACTAACTAAATGAAAAAAGCATTTTATGAGTAAATCCAGTGTGGTGGAGTACTGTGTGGTCCCTACTATGTAACTCTTTACACAAGGTAGGCTCTTCTCAGCATCTTTGTAGGCTTCAGCTGTCTATAAATCCCCTTTGTACCATCCTCTCTTTTATAAATGGTTAATGATAATAAATTGACTTGATTCCAGAAGCAAAGATCTGCTACCAAAATCCCAGAAAATCTCTTTTAACAGGGAAAATTTAGCTTTTGGCAATGCATCTACCTCTGACAGCAGAAAGAGGGTAGAAGAAAGTGTTGGCCAAGCTGGAGAAGAGCAATGGAAGATGATGCAGATGCTGACTGTGGAGAACTATGGGGCCAAGTCCCATTTTAGGGATTATTGTCACTGACTAGGAAATACAATGTGCAGTGTTGCTACTATTTATATTGCTGCAGAATGCTGAGGTTCTAGCTGAAACCTCTTTATGTTAAGCACCATAACACTAATAGGTATGAAAGGAAATAGGAAAAGTGTCCTACCCCAATTCCCACAACAGATCAATCTCGTGTGGAAACAGAACTGGTTGCCAGTCAGCAACATATAATGCATGTCACATTTAATGAAGAAGTAGCATGAAGATTGACAGACTTCACAAATCTCAGCATTGTGTCACAGAAAGATAAATTCCACCTTGAATCTGCTTGTTCCAGTAGGAGAAAAGAGGCACCTGAGTAGATGCCATGAGGCAGTTCTTGAGTGACTCAACTGCAGGACCTGAGAGAGTATGTCTCAAGGGAACAATAAATCTCTAAATGCCTTGTTTTCCTAAGCTTTTGCTACTCAGCTAGCCGGACCTTTGGTGTGACCAGACATGATTTTCTTGTGTGCTGAGCAGCAGTAGATAGTAGGAAAGCAGCAGGGATGAAACAATTAATCAGGCTTCCCATCCTAAATTTTTGGCATTCCTTTTTATGCGTAACAAGAGCACTGTGAGATACAACTGATGAAGAATACATCATGCATGTGAACACTCATAGGACTGAATTTTAGCGACTGAAATGTTGATAAAATAATCCTGGAATGTAATGTCAGAAACAGTTGAAAAGATGGGGCCTCACATCACTGCCACAGAATGCTCCAGAATAGCATTATTTCAAACAACTATGTGATTTTTTTCTTTCCATGAAATACTATACAATGACAATGAATAAAATGAAAATAATCTGTACCTAAGAGGGAAACTATAACAACCCTTTCTGTGCTGGGGCATAGATGATTAAAAAGAAAAAAACTAGCTAGAAAGTGATATTAAAACTGCACCTTGCATCAGATGCAAAGGTGGTCTAAAAGAATATGGAATATTTTACACTTCCCAAGTTTCCCTTGCTCCAGTGCAATCCTTTTATAGAAATAGTGCTCATCAGTTATGTATGTCTACAAAGAGAGTGTTTAATCCATTCTTGAAATCCAAAAATTACATTAACACAACTGGCACCCATGTACCTGTAGACCTTCAAAGTTGAATTCCCGAGACCAAGCCTTGGCTAACCAGAAACACTGGGCTCGTGCTCAAAACCAGCCCTTCATACTACATCAATCAGGTACGGATGAGAAAAAGTAGTTGAGATGTGAATTACATATTAGAATTGCTAACTGTGCTATGTTCATGAGAAAGTCAAACCAATAAACCGAAGTTAAATAAATAATTAATCCATTCCTTCCTGCACACCTTACCCAGCCTTTTAAATCATTTGGTCTTCTAACTTGGCTTAGAAAAATTTTAGACAACTCTTCTAATTCTTTTCAGTCTGCCTATTTCTAGCTTTTCATCAAATGGCAAGGACTTCTATTTGTCTCCTTTGCAAGACAGAACCAAAAATTGCAAAATTTATGTATTTTCAAAGCTGTTTCTGCCACAGATATACTCCTAAGGTCTCTCACATGGAAAAACAAGTCATCTTTCATTCTTATTACATTGTCAGCTAAAGACATCAAGACAATTTAGGAGAAACAGACATATGCTGTCCTCACAAATTTACTAGAGGCAAGGTGTGCTTAATCTGTATATCATCAATGATCTCTGAAGATTCAATAGCAAAAATTCTCTAATGTATATAATAAGCAATAGCAGGGAAGACGGAATTTTGTCTAGGGTGTAATGAAGAGGTCCTAAGCCTCAACACTGAAAAACACAAATAGAAAACTATCAGCTGGCAAATATTAAAAAAGATTGAATGTTTGGTCTACATAAACATTCACAAATATATTCTAGCCTTCCATCATTTGCAGGAACCATTCACCTTTACTGGTTGCAAGTTTATTGCTATTTTATCATGAGGATTAGCATAATCATGCATCTAGCCCTAAAATTTATGAATAACAGCAGAAAGCTTATTTGCAACTGACAACAGGCATTTTGAGCTAATACTGAGACTTTGGACTTACTCGGCAAACAAGGGAAATCTTGCGTTTCAACAGTTATAGCTCTGGATGCTCTTGGCTGTAGAATATGAAGGATGCACGATGATTGATCAGATTTATACATAATACAGCAATGCCTACCTCAAAAGCAGCTGATGGGTGAAGCGAAGGATTGCGATAGAGTATTTTGTGATGTGCCGCACTGGGGTCACAGATGTAGTAATTCCAATGTTATTCTTTGTGCAGAAATTCAGAAAGTAGGTTATTGCTGGAGTATAGATCAAAGTTTGTGTGAAATGATATCTGATCAAATATAAGGCTAGTATGATTCTATGTCTCATGCTCTAGGGGTTTTATCTTATTATATGAACTTCTCATAACCTATCAAGGATAAGTATCAGTCCTGTCCAGGTTTTGAGAACTGCTCTGTTTCTCCCCTTGTAAAAGAGAAGAGTGAAAAATATGGTCTTTGGTCTTCATATTGCAAGTCTTGTATTAACATCCTCAATAATTTTATGGCAAGAGTTTTAAGGAGTCACTTGAGATACCATATACTGTTTGCTCTTTAGTCAAATATTCTGCCTTTACTGGTAAAAGGATACCCTGATGTTGTTTTATTGATGTTCTTCCTTGCATTTGGTTAGGTGGTTAACCTATGTACTTTGTGGTTGAACATCTGGGGCAGCGTTTACGATGAGAAAGCCATAAATTTTACTTTTTATTAGCTGCCCCTGTTACAAACAGATTCTCATCTGAAGATCTAACCTGCCTAGGTCAGAGACACATAAATATTTTGGCAAGATTTGCTATCTCACATTACTCTCAGTTTTCAATCCCCCTCCTTTCCCCTCCAAATATTTGAGCCATTCCAAACTTCTATCCTCTTTTATTGTGTGGGCCCCACTGTAATTTGCTTACAGGGCATGGACTTCCCCTCTCCACTTTTTTCTGCTAGTGTCTGCCATGCTATCTGGAACAGAACTTACTACATAAGGTACTGTGTTACCACAAACTCCAAAACTATACACCAAAGAATTCGTTTTGGTTGCTTAATGAAGAATGCAGATTTGGCATCACACATATTGATCATTCAGTCAGGCCTAGCTCCCTGCCCACTGTGAAGAGTATGGCACAATAGTTTATCCAAGCAATTCTTCCATTGAGTGAGAAAATACAACAGACTTTGTATGGAAACATGAATCACTGTTTACCATGTTTCAGACTAACGTGGGTAAGAACCCTAAATTCTTAAACCAATAAAATTACAAAAGAAATCAGTACCTTATACTAAGGACTACTTCACTGGCAGCCCACACTTCTTGCTGACTCTCAAGATTGAGTAACTTTTCTTCAGCCAACAACTCTCATGTTTATCATAGCCATTTTCTTGTTATTAATCTACTCTAATAGGAGCCAAAATAAACACCTTTACTCCCTGAGAGGCATTGGACCAATATGTCCCATCTGGCCTTTTTCTTCACACAGAATTCCCAAGGTAGTATAATGCTAAAACTAACTGTAGGATGGAAGTATCATTCTTTCTTTCTAAGTACATGTCATTACCAAAAATTTGCCCTCCTTCTTCCATTATCTTACTGTATATGTTGTGCTAACATTGTTTTCAAATTTTAAATGTCTATATCATATTTTAAAAATGTGTTTTTTATCTAGTCTAAGTAGCAGACAGTGTCCTGAAAATTTATTGGAGGCCTGTAATTTACTTCATAGCTGGCTGAGATTACCAGATGGTTCAAAGTGGAAGTTAAAAATATGAATAGAGAATTCTAATGTTTCCATTGGTGTTTCTAGTGAAGCTATGTAACATGAAGTGCACAATCAAAAGAGATCTTCTATGTCAAAAGTACTACATTAATAGTCCCATGTGCATTAATTCAGAGAAGAAGAATGTCTGAAATGTATTGTATAACTGCAATCCAGCATGAGAATCATTTCATTAATGAAAAAGGAATCACAATTTTCTCGACTCTGTAGTCCACCGAGGGTAATACTGGAAGTGTAAGTTGCACACCCTAGCAAAAAGGCCATTTTGTTGTCATGGCCAGGTGAAAAACAAAGATTGAAAAGCGATGTGAAAAACTGGAGTCCAAGTTCTGATCTGTTGTGGCTAGGTGTGGAGTCATTGACTGTACTCCAGGACTTACTAGTTTTACATTCACCAAGGAGCTGAGTCTATATGGGGCTCCAGAAAGTGTTTTCAGACAGTGTGGCACAGAGAAGCTATGGAAATTGTGAGAGACACAATGACCTGATTTAAGAGGTGGTGTCTCTGTATGTATTACACAGACCCATTGGGGAAGGGGCTTGAGCCACTGCTTTTTGGTTTAAGTCAGCAGGGTTAGTGGAAGAGCATTGTTCCTCCTCTTTGGATTCATTTCTCTCTCTTCAGTACAGCTTAAATCCTTTGCCTTTCTGGCCATGGTGCAATGTCCAGCTATTTGTGTGGCCATGTGGGGATATCTGAAGTGTATGAGGCCACAGACAAAAGGGCAATTTAGAAAGCTGAAGTATATAAGCTGATTTCCTGTGAATAGACTTTTTCCTTGAGCTTTTTTGCTGTTTATTGCTTGTCTGGTTTTATTCAGTTGTTCCAAATTACACTTTAAGCATTCTTTTATGGAACTTGATTTTGTATCTGCTAATTCAGAATAAATTAATGGATGCTTCACAAGAGAAACTGTAACTGTTCTTTTGGCGCTAACTATGTTTAGATAGCATGTGCCATACAGTCATGTATGGCTTCCAATCATCTGAGAAATGCTTACCTGTCAGATCTTTTGTGACTGCGTTGACTTTTGCCAAGTTGCATCCTGTAACACCAGGTTTGAATTTGTCCTATACTGATGTTTATGCATTTGGAAGCTTCCAGCCGAACAGTTGGATATGATACTTGGAACCAAATTTGGAACAGTTATGGACATCATTGGGTTAGAGTTAATAATTTTGCATTTCTGATCTGTAGTATTACCTAGGGCCAATAAAGGAAAATGCAGGTAATTCAGAGTTCAAAATTTCTGTTGAAACTGAAGATTGAAATATTTCTCTACCTTTGTTATAGGACTTAATATTAAGAATATCCCGGCATGTGTCCTGAAGTGTGGCTGATCTCTCCATGTCGGCGCACTTTTTCCAAAGGGCAGTGAGCTGGCATTTGGATAGGTTAGAAGCAGTTCATTCTAGTCTGGCTGTATCTTCAAGGACACTTTTAGAAAAAAGAGCTTGATCCTTAACAGCTTTAGTTGAAGTCTTTTGAAAGTTTCACAATGAACTTCCCCCAGAATTGTTCTGCCCATGTGTGGCTAAGAGGTCAGCAACATTGGGATAAATTTGGTATCATATCTTTAGTGGAGCAGGCCGCAAATCAGGCGCAATAGGTGCACAAGTCAGTCATTTCAGAAGCACAAAAATGCACCTTGATCACCAATGTCCACTGCACATTTACATAAAATAACTACTCATTCTATCAAGTAAAATGTCCTTGTAATTGATTCTCCTTACCAGATTACTATAGTAGTAATAGTACTTCCTACAATCATTCTTAAATTACTAGTGTCTGACTCTCAACTTTGTGAGCAGGTATCATTTATGTGTTGAAATTTGTTTTTTGATTTGATCTCAGGAGCAGCCTGATTATCAGACGTCAAGATGCTGTTGCAGCACATAAGATGTCTTCAAAAGTGACTCCTCCTGGAGGCTTTGGGCTGCAGTGAAGTGGTTGGGATCATCTTGCAGGATCTTAAGAAGAGCCCACAGGCTACTGCAACAGTATGATTTTCACCTTTCCTCTATACACAATTCTTAGTGACAGTCTAAACCTTTGATATTTTCTTCTTCTTCTCAAAAATCTGTTCAGCACTTTCTCCTGATAAGAATGTCTAGAGGTGTGGTAACAGTTGCAGGTCATTCTTTTTAAGTATATAAGCTTGAGGATTTTTATAGATCTGATATTATTAGATGACATCGTGCTTTGTGTTGTTTTGAAATACATTATGAGCTCAGATTTCTTTATTAACATTATCATTATCTGAGGCAGAATTTATGATTGCTACATTTTGTCCAAATTCTACTTTTAATTTTTTTTCAGTTTCTTTTTGCATTTTGCATAAACTAATTCACTGATGCATCTTTGGTCTGTTAGTCTAACCTACACCTTTGTACACTTATAAATCCAGCCCTAGGGAATACGGTTATTATTGTATGCCCCTTTGATCTGGTTTAGGTATGAAAAAGTAGAAAAGTATAGCCCAGTAGAAGATACCTTGCTTTCTTCTGTGGTCTGTCAGGATCTTGATACTAGTGATTTCCATTCTGGAGCGTAGACTGATTTATATCCTCCATCTGTTCATACTGATTATTAGATGGTACAGTGCTAGCTCTCTGGCTCATTGTCCAAGTCTTGCATGCATTTTATAGGGTATGGTCTATAAACCCCAACACAGCACCAATCAATATGAGTTTTCTTTTCTTTTACCCATATTCCCATTGATATCAAGAGCCTAAGTACTACATGTGGAACTTGTTCTCTCATTTGTCAGCAATTGGAAATATTGCCAGTACAGATTGAATGACTAACAAAAAAAATAGATTTTGAGTCAGGCTATCTTTGCCTTTCAATCTGATTTTAGTCCATAAAAAAGTTAGGATAGTATTCTGTGATTCAGTGGAGTTACCATGATATAAAAAGATGGGAGATCGTGAGTCATTGTTCATTCAACCAATCATGATATATGTACATAGGTACTATTTAAAAATAATTTATTTATTCTTTCCTGTAAAACACTGTAATAACAAACTTCGATGAAGTGACGTTTGTGCATTATGAATTATGTCTGATTATTTCCACAGGTAGATGCTTAGTTGTTTCTTTTCTGCTGCTTGGAGATTTGGAGTGTATTAACTTTATGAACTTCATGGAAAAATTATTGCTTTTTAGAGGGATTATTCAATTACCCACTTTAGGCAAATGCAATAAATCTTACATTACACTAAAGCCAAACATTAATCAGCAGACCTTGCGAGCATGACAGCTCTGTTCTTCTGAATGTCCAGTAGGCTTAAGACAGTATTCCTTGTCTTCATTTCGTTGCTCATAGGTACAGGTGATCAATTTTTATTATTCTGTAGCATTTTTTTAACTTACTAGCCTCTGTCTTAATCTTCTGAATTTGCTGTAACCCCTAGTTGTCCTTATGCATTTTGATTGTAGTTGATTGTTCCCATTTTAAGTGAGTTCTGTATATACATACAGTCAGAGGCAAAATATTACCTATTTTCCCCTTAACTCTTATACTTCGAAAATGTTTAGGAGTACTTTTCTTTAATATTTTTAGTACAAATGTTGACTCTGCTTAAATACTCTGTTTTCACTAGTGGCAAAAATTTATGAAACTCAACATTGGTACTTTTCAGTAACCATAAAAAACAGGTAAAAAGCTACCATTTGTTAAGTTTTTACTTAGAAATATGTTCAACTTAAATGTTAATCACAAAATACAGTTCCTTATCATTTATGGTTTGCTTGTTAATGGATGGAGAACATATTCTGTCTAGAAAAGGAGAATGAAATATTTAGAAAGGCAAGAGCAAGAAAACTTTTCCTAAACTAAGCCTTTGTGTGAGGGTTTTTTTGCCTTCATATTTTAATGGATTTTGCATAGCTAAGAACATTCCTGGCAGTTACACTGAAATGGTTTGTTCCTCCTCATCGTCTGTGTGGTGGAGAATTGCTTGCAATGTCAGCGCAAGCAACTTTTTGTTTATTTGTACTGGTTATCTTACAGACTGGAAAGATCCTATTACATTATATCATTGCACTCTGATGAATGTCAACAGTAATGAGAAGCTAAGAAAATATTTTTCAAGAATAGAAGTTAAAGCCTTCTTGGTGATGAGAAAATAGAAATATTCGCACTGCAAGAAGAAATTAGGGTGTATTTCCTTGATTAATACGTCTTTTCTTGGTCTTCTGGTCCAGGCACTTTTATTCGCTTTTCAGTAGGTGGTGCCAGAGTCAAAGTAACCCTCTCTTCACTCTTTCAGAGACTACTTTTATTTTTGCCAGTGGTGTTAAAATGTAATTTCAAAATACTATAAAAATGCTGTTAGTGGATATAGATATGCAAGAAAGAGGTTTTGTGTCAGAAAGCTCTTATGGTGAATTTCAAGATACTTGGTCTCATCTTTAAGCCCTTTCTAGAAGCTAAGCTTAGAAAGCAAGAGCTGATATGTCAAAATTTAGGAATGAGCTGGTACTGAATCTTCTTTACCTGCTAACTCCAGATTTTGCACGGGAGAACAGATCTGCTGGAAATGGAAGTAAATACAAATTGTAAAAGATGAAATGAGTGCGAAACATAATCACATGGAGATAACACTCCCAAAGCCTCCTTAGTTTTGAACATCTCATAGTATTTTTGTGGCAACTCATAATAGTTATTATTTCTAACATTCACGCGTCTTTCTCCTGGTTTGTTGAAACATTTCTCTGCCTTGGAAGCGGAAAGATGGATTAGCAGCTCTGTTTATTGAGGTAAAGATTGAAAGTCCCCTAATTAGTGAAAAAAGCTGAGATCTTTGTATTTGATGTTTCCATTTTACTCAACAACATGATAGCTATTAAACTTGCAGAATGATGGAATATTTTATTTCCCAATTCACAAAAATATGTGAGATTTGGAGTGATGCTTTTTGGAAATAGTATGTTAGGGTTAAAAAGAATAGGAAAGATAGACATTTCAATTTAAGAAAACAGGAGATTTGAGAACAGGAACATAACACGCTTTAGAGGTTTAAGGTGAGAATTAAGAATAGTGAATAACATTAGTCAAAGTCATAGCCCCTAAGTATTGCTGTGGATTTCCAAAATAAATTCTTCAACTAATTTGGTAAACTTTTAATTTAAAGGGAAAAAGGTAAACAAAAAATAAATACAATGTTATTGTCAGGAATACCACAATATAAGATGTTAGAAACATTTAAACGTGGAATTTCTTTAACTTTGTCTCCCAGTCTTCTCAGATACTGGTCCCTGTGGGTACTGGAGCTGCCCAGATTTGTCTCAGGGCAGATCTTTTAAACTCATCTGCTATCTTGCTTCTGGCTTTGCTTGGCTTTTGGGACATCCGGGGCTCTCAGGAGAAGGCTTCCGGTTGAGAGCCCCTGAAATGGCATTCCTAAGGCAGGAGCCAGGCTGTTTCCCCAGCAGAAATAAATACCAACCTGTGAGAAATTTCAGGGGAAGCGAGTAATCCCTGAGAGAGATTCTCTGTCATAGTTTCTAACCAGCTCTCGTTGGAAACATTCCTACAAATATAGTCTATATTCTGAACATCCTGCTCTTCATCCATGTGTTGTCTTTGCTCCTGGTCTAATTTTGGAATTTCTTTTGATATTTATTTGCTTCTGTCCCTAGAGTGTTCCAGCTCACTCTGTATTAGAGTGAAGTTCCAAACCAGGATGCAGGCCTAAATACAGCAGTACAGGTACAACAGTTCTTGTTGAGTTTGTCTTGCTGCCATTGTGTTTGGATGATGATCATCCATTCGCTTTGATAAAAGCAGATTTCAACTTCTTTGATTCTGTTTGATAGCTACATTAAGGCAAAAGGATTTTTTGAACTGTAAATCAAGTGTAGGTAAGATCAAATAGCTACTTAGGCTTTTTTTTTTTTTTTTTCTACATGAGAAGGTCAGTACTTCTTCCATGGAGGAGTGTAAATATTTTTAGCGCTTATTTGCCTGCCTGGCTCTTCTCAGATGGAGAGAAGACAGTGTGCTGGCTAGGTCAACAACATCACTTCAGCTTGTTGGCATTCTGCTGTGCTTGTGATTACTGATTTTTTATTTGTATAACCTTGGTTTGTATCTCTAACGCCGCAAACCTCTGCTCTCCAGTATTTGGGCTGAGTTAATGTACAGCAGGACAAGCAGATGAAGACCTTCAATCTTGCTACGTCTTCAGTCCTGCTCACCCATCCTGGCAGCACAACTGTGCTATCAAGTATTCTTTCAGTGCAGTAGCCACAAGTCCAGTGCTCTTTACTCTGCAGTATCTCATCTGTGATCTCTGTGGTAAAGATCATTTCAGAGACTCCAAAATGTTGCCATATTCTGGTGCTACACACTGCCTTCAGGATGGGATAAAGGGATTTATGGATTGCTAGCCTTGGTCCAATTTTTATCCAGAACAGGCATCTTTGAAATACAGTTGAGTGGCCTATCTTACTATACATTGTGATTGAAATTTCAGTCTGGGAATTGACTAAAAAAATGTGCGACTCAGGCAGTATTCTGACAGCAGTCAACTATGTCAACCGTCTTCAGGATAACTTGGCTTCTCTATATGATGTCATCACACACTATCCTGAACGTGGTCCAGATTCACCCACAGTTGTATGTTCTGTATATCTGATGCCCACAAAAAGGATTATTCAAATAGCCAGTCAGGAGCATCCTTCTGACTTCACAGGTATTTGATCAAGTGAATTGAATCTGTATACATTATTGCATATGGTCCCTGAATGTCCAAGTAAGGATTTAGAGAGGTGTATACAAGTACTGAAATTTTTAGGTATCTTTCTAGTTAGACTCTTGCACACTAAGACAATTCAAGCATCCCTCCAGGCTTGTATGTAGCTGCCTAGAAAAAGTTAACACTTTTAAAGTTTGGCCACAGTTACATAAGGTTACTTAGTTGGTGACAGGTAGAACCAGCTTTGTCCAATAAAACACTGGTTTTAACTGATTGCAGCAGCACATTTAAAACCTTTCTGCTGTAGTGGAGCATGAGAGGTAGAGTATCCTTTAATAATAATAAAGACTTTTTACGTACATCTTCCTACCCTTAAGTAACTCTGTACTTGGCAAACAGAAATAGTAATGTGGGGAGGAAAGCGGTTAATCCAAGACTGTTCATCAGCTAAGCAGTGGTTTCTGGACTAGAACTCCCTCTCCCAAATCCCCTTGAGTTACCCACAAGGCACTTTAAGAGTCACTGCTCTAGCCAAAATCAGATAGATTTATAAGAATTTATAAATAGAATATCCCTCTGCTAATGAATATGCACCCATCAGATCATTTCCCTTTCTGAAGGGATTTGGATACAGCACTCTGTGTGATTTCTTCACATCTCTTCATGCAGGCTGTTCTTCCATTCTTTGCAGAACATTCAGAGGGAAGGGATAACAATGCCTCCTGCGTACATGTAAAGCATTGCACAAATTAATACCAAGATAATTACAAAATCATACAAATATTTCTGTACTGGCAGACTCCAGGGTCAATGACAGTCCAATATAGAAAGGAAATCCCTCCACGCTCCACTGTAAGTTACAATAATGAAGTAATATGGCGCCTCAAGCACATTGAGTTCAGTGATGAATTAGCATAGTCAGTTCTTGACAGCCCAGAAAAGCCTCTAACTAGAAAAGACCACCCAGCTCACTGGCTGCAGTCTCTCCAATCACAGGTGACCACTCAGAAGTTGAAATATTTCTAACATCCTCAAATAAAAATTAAGTTGTAGTGAAAGGTCAATGGCCAAACCTATAATATCTCAGAGGCCTAGCATGAAACAGCAATGAAGATGATTGTGTACATTTCATCTTGTGCTGTGGCTTGTGACTGGGTGTTTTCTTCAAGATTTTGGCGATAAAATTGATTTGGCTAGATAAAAGTGACTGAAGAGCCATAATCACCTAAAACCCCTTTAGTCTCAGAGGCTTGGAACCTTTGTGGCTGCAATATTCTAATGGAAAATATTTGAGGACTGGTGAAATTTATGGCTATTGTAAGTGAAGATAAAAGAAATATTTAATAATATGTTCCTGCTGTTGTCCACCACATTGCTGCCTGCATGAAAGCATGTGGAGTTGTCTCTGTAGACAGTGGAGGTAACTCAGTGCAATGGGATGGGAAAGAGGGTGTCACTGCTTATAATTCAATTGTCACAGAATGCCTGAGGTTATTCTAGCAGACAGTGTGTACAGCTTCAAGATCTGAAAGGGCTTTTGGTGATGTGAAACATGCAGTTGCTAAATGCTGGATTTGATTTGTTTGTTGGAAGCTCAGAAGAAAGAGGATAACTTTAAAAGGGGTGTTAATTCCTTAGCCAGGGACAGTTGCCATCTCACCAGAAGCACATGTGTGTAGGATTAGCTCCTCTCCTAGGCTCTTGAAGCTGATCTTTAATATAAAAGAAAAAATTTGAAACAAGCAGGATCTGTGCTGACCTCCCGTATGAGGGCTAAGACTGGACAGTGACCGTGTGGGTGGTAGAATGGAATTTTCCATGAAGTATGTGTGGGAGCTTCTCTATTAATTTACATTTATCCTGGTTCCATTTGGAGAAGACTGGCTCACTGGCAAGGTCAATGCCCAATGCTTGACTTGTTCCCACTTGTTTGTTTATGTAACATTGTTTTCGGTGCCTAAAAATAACAGCCCTTCTTAATAGAGTGTGACTTCAAGTAGAACTGATATGAAGCAGACTGGGATGAAAGTGTGCAAGATGCTAATCTTACAATGAGGGTCACTGCCATGCTCATTCACTTGGCAGCTATAGCTGGGTTAGGAGATACGGAACCAATATTTAAGGCAGTGTCAGAGATGGCCATGTAGCACACGCTTATCAGGACATATACACAGTCCAATGGAACAACGATTGATCTAGGGAGCAATGAGAACAGGTTCGCAGCGCTGAGAAATGGATGAAAAGAAGTCCTAGTTTCACAATTATACATTGCTGCTTCAAAACCCAATATTCTTTAGCTATCAGTATGAAATCTTACTGGTGGAGTACTGCTTTGAAAGATGTAATCTACAGATGTTCAATGTGGGCTCAATTTTCCACACATCAAGACAAAATGATAGATGAAGTATCTCCATTTGTTATTATCCATGGTTAAAATGAAAACAAATCTTTAAGGGATATAGATATCCTTACATAAGATTTTTTTTTTTTTTAAATGGTTGTTTTGCTTCATCTGATTCAGGCGTTTATCTCCTGAAGTGTATGTATGGGCACGGTCAAACTTATTCTGATGAACTTCAAACCTATTTGAATATTACAAGTGTGAAATTGGGACCACACGTGTTATATTAACACTTTGCATAGGAGACTTGTGTGCATGTGAGAGAAAAATCAGATGCATATATGAGGTGAAAATGGAACCAGTTGAAAAAGATTGGAAAGAAATGACGGAAACAAAATAAAAAAATAATATTCTGTGAGTATGTAGTGAAATACGTAATATATATTCAGTTATCTAGACCATCTTCTTCGAGTCCAGCATTTGTGAATACCTCACAAAATAGTTTAAAAATAACTCTGAATTACTCTTTTCATAGAAATACTGCAGTGAAGGCTTTTAATATAGAGGCAGCAAAATGATGGTGAACTTGAGCTAGACTGAGCAACATACATATCAGATCTTAAGACTATCAAAATTATGCCAAGGTCACAAGATTTTTCCATTTTTATTGCAACAGAATTTGAAACGTTCTATGTAAACCAAGAAAAAGTGAACTGAATTTCACTAAAAAGAATAGATTCTGTGTCTCTATCCTTTTGTCCATCTATTCAAACATATATGCACTTCATGCAGAAGTGATGTTTGTAGGAAGAAATATTTCAAATATCAGACAAACTCCTCTTTAGGTTGTGGGATGCTTTCATACTTTTAAATTTTGAAGGTCACATCTATCTGGTGGTTTTTTACAATTATTAAACTCAATGCCTCTGAGAGGCTCCTATACCAACCCTCATTTCCCATGATTTTTGCAACTTGGCTTTTGAATGGATTTTGCTGTTTCTGGTACTATGCAAACTTTGAAATTCATATAGTATCCAGAAATCTGCTGAAGTCAATTGATCTTTCTTTTTTGCTCCTAAAAAGTTTTTTGAACATTAGCCTTGAGCATGGCTTAAGCTACATTCACATTACAACATTGCAGAGTATATGCTTTGAGTGTTCCTCTGCAAGATGGTTGCACTCATGTTTTGCAAGCTGCCATGAAGGAAGGCTTTCAGAAGCCCCACCGTTGCTTCATAAGACATCAGATGTTCTGTAAAATTACTGAGAAAGGAAAAAAAGTAAAAAAAATCAATCGATAACTACAGACGGGAAAAGAAAAGGCTCCAAAAATCAATACTTTGAATATGATATTATCTTGCACATAAATAAAAATCATTGGGAAACGTGCAAACAAGTGGATTATTTATTTTTTTTTTAATTTCTGAAGTTAAGGCAATTTTTTTTTTCCACAAGGCTGTTAAGTAGCCATCTGATTAATGAAAAGTTGATCAATACCTCCTCACAGGGAGTGTGAACACCTTGAAAATCAGTCCTGAAATTTGCTTCAGATTTCAGCAAACTGAAATGAAGGCATTTTAGGCCATCTTTGAATTTTAAAGCCACTACAGCACTGAAAACCATGAAGCTATTCACACTTGGCAAAAACATTTCAGTAGTGAGGCAGATGTAGCTGTGCCCCTAGCAGGGATGGACATTCCTAAGAAGCGCACATTGCACCTGTAGGTGTATTTATTGAGAAGGAAATATCCAGCAACCATCAGGCATAGCCATGGATGGCCCTTGGTCACCTTAGGGATGACCACTTGCTTAGGGAAATGATTCTGAGCCTTAGACGAGTCTGAGGTAGCCTCCTGCAGCCTTACTGCGACCAAACAAAATCAAATTTATAGCATAGCCAGCACATTTTGCTAATTCCTGGCATTTTTAAGCTTTCCAAATACAGAATTTTAAGGAAAAGGGAGAGCATACAGAGAAAGGGATTCCAGGCAGAAGACAGAATAAAAATGGCTTGCATTTTTTCCTTCCCTCTGAAATCTAGCATGAAGCAAGGGCAGTGATTGTGATAATAAAGGCAAATGATAAATGAAAGAAGGGGCACTTCAATGTAATCTAGATAACAGGAAAATTTTAAATGGACAATTTAACATGAGGGTCTGCATGGAATTATTTTTCATTAAATAATCAAAGCTTGTGATAATGCAAATGAAATCCATTTTTAGCTGCAGGAAATTTTGAGAATTTCAGAGAAATAAAAAATATGAGAATAATAATATCATGATGGTAATTCACAGTAATTATAGAAAAGCATAATTGCACAACACAAGCACTAATCAAAGCTCGGAAGAGTACTTTGGCAATCATTAGGATTTCAGAGCTATTAGCATTTACCTTTGTCATTGGGCACCACACAACAAGCATTATTAATTTCATGTCAATCTAGGGCATAATTTCCCTGATCAAATATCAGTTCATAATAACTAACCACAAAGATTAGCTTATCTGACATTGATTTTTGTGAAGTATTTTAGAAAGAAATCTTTACTGGTGATTGCTTTGGAAATAGCAATGATGTCCTTGAACTTAGGTTATTTCTCGAGGTATGTGGGCTATCCTTTATGCCTACAAATTCCATCAATTTATTTGCATCTCCTGGCCTAAAAAAGCTTCAGAGCATTGTCCAGGCTTTTCCTCTTGATATTTTAAAGGTGTCATTTTCTGAGCTTCATCCATCATGAGTATATTAATAATCAATGTATTGAATTATGCACATTATACTATGTACAGAATGTGTGCCATTTGTTCTTTTTCTTTTTTTTTTTAGCTTTCTGACCACCTATACTTTTGCTCAAACCTGCCCCGACTGCCTAGTATGAGGAAGAGAACGTTTTACAGTTCATACCATACAGGGATGTAGGTGAAGGGAACATCTGAGTGAATCAAAGTTGAATTTGAGAAAGAGGAATATGAAGCTGGAAAACAGCTCATGGAGAAGGAGGGATGATCAATCACTGGGAGAGAAGCTGGTTTCCAGAAAAATGAAGAGGTAAATAAGAGCACGAGTAGTTTGAAACTGTGGTTTGGAGAAAGGATATCCCATAGTGAATAAAATCATGAACAGCATGTGGTTTTTTTTCCCAGATGAAGAAGTGAAATCATTAAATTAACTAAAGCAAAAACAACTAAAGCATAATTATTTACACTAGTATTATTATTATATGTAAGTATTTGGGATATGTATCATGTTCTGTTATGTTCAGCAGAAGAAAAGCTGTATTTTATGCAATAAAAAACCCAAACAAAACCAGGTCTCTAAACAAGAAATTCGATTCTCTGGGCCTTCTTTCTTCTTTTTATAACCCTCTTATGTATTATTTTTTAAAAGATTATATCTGTTCGCTTACTGACATTTGCAGACTTTAAAAAGTTCTATACCATATGTATAGCTTTTAAAGGAAAGGGTTTTCCACAGAAGAAGACATTGACTGGTAAGTAAAATATATTTCAATTTGTTGTTCAATAAAGCAAGATACGACATCAACATGCAGGTGAGGTCATTTCCCAGTGTCGGAAATAGTAAGTATTGAATATCTTTTCTCAACTGACTCACTGTCACAGTGCTTTTCTCTGGCTTGTGGCAGGATTGTTTTTCTGTTAGCAACTTATTTTTTAACACACTATTCTGACACCTTGACAGTTCATGTGCTAAATCAAACTTTACAATTACTGGCAGGCAGTTATTAGATGTATTGCACTTAATTAACTTTGCACCTAATTACAAGCAGTGCTGGCCGATTACAAAGGGCATAAATATATTAGTGCCCTAGCTGTCACGTCATGAAAATGGCTGTTTGAACAAGTCAAGCAAAAGCAATTACCACATTGTGTGCATGGTGAAGTGTAGCAGAGTGCAGAAAGAGGAATGAACTGTTTTACTGTTTGTAGGAATTTAATTTTGCACTTTGCATTTCAGGTGACCCAGATGAGCAAAGAGTATGATAAAAGATTTCATTTGTATAAACACTTCAAGAGTGGTTCATGTGTGTGAATGGAAAACCAAAGTTGCATGGTAAGAGCTGACTTAGGTTTTGTTAGATACCCACCCTGTGTATCTGTAGATGATAAAGAATGAGGATTCCAGCATTAAGAAAGAAAAGCGGTCTAACATGAGATATATTCTACATATCTTAAGCAAAACTTGTGAATCAGAATGACAGTGTCCAACTGTTACTTACACAGTAGTTGCCAAAATGAGAAGGAAAGCAGAATTTGGTCTCATCTGTAGAGGGATATGTTGTAAAGAACAAATGTTAGCACTCAGCTGGCGTTCTGTGGAAATCTGTCTTGCGTTAGCACAGGAAGAAAACATCTCTGCTGGAAAAGTAAGCAAGGCATTCAGAACAATTTTAAAAATTTCGTAACTGGCTTTGTAAACAGAGTCTATATAAAAGAGATGTTTGCTTGTGTATCAAGTATGTGTTCTAACCACCACATGCTTTCTTTTGCATAGGAAAATATAGCATGTTAGAGGTGGCTTAATTAATTGTTGTTGTGCATATAGCCATAGAGGGAAGTTGTCTTCACTTTACAAGAATCCTGGCAAAGAAGAGGAACTGAGAACTATTAAATATCATAATTGTTTTCATTGCTTAAAGATTTCCTTTTTCTGCTTAGCAGCAGAATAGCCCCTGAATTAGCAATGTTTTGCAACAAAACTAAACAAAACCTTTGTTTTCCTTTTTAACAAAACTCAGTCCCACACTTAATTATTCAGCAATGCATGGACAAACCAACTTAAGCCCAGTCATAGGAGTTTCATGGTCAACAGACTGTACCATTTGCCACATACGAGAAATTTAATGCTTTGTACAAAACAGTACCGAGGTCACACGAACCAATTTAATATATATTGGCCAAAATAGGTCACTAGAACATGACTTTGCTTGGGGCAAATGGAAAGAAACAGAGGGAGTCACAATGTGGTGCTAAATTAGTGGCTGTAGGGCTTGTATGCTGTTGTTATTTACAAGCTCTGAATAAAGAGAACTGTGAGGGTGTATGTAAACCTTTCCCAGCCAGAACAGCCATTCATTGTTAGTCACTTCTAAATAGTGAAACAACTGTGTTATTTCTGATAACTCATGGGAAAAAATAGGTGGCCTTTAACAGAAGTTTTGGATGCCTTTGCAGTTGTGCTTGCATGAGAAAGTCAGTTGACTCCTTTGTGTGCAACAGCATAAAGTAAAAGTGGGCAGATAATGTGTTTTCAAATACAACATTACATCACTGCTGAAAACGTTTTTCAATGTATTAAGACCTTGGGTGGCCAGCAATTTTCACCCTGTATAAAACTAGAGACATTTCTGTAGAAAAATAAACCTGTGTGGGAAAGTGTCCTGATGGAATGATCTGGGGGGAATAACCAATGGATTCAAGTAGCCTGTGGAAGAGGACTTTGCCTCTTTAGCCACTCTTTACTAAAAGAGTCAGAAGCTCAGCCCAGAGAGATGTTAAATCAGTCAAGGGTTCATGTAAAGCTCTATGAGTTCAGTTTTCAAGGGCAAAATATATGCTACTGATATATTTCACTGCTGAGAAACTGTGGGGTGCAAGGAATTAATGTGAAACAATGTGGACTTGACTCTTCCAACACACAACGTGAGTTATGTTCAACACAAAGTGTGTTAAAATGTTACTTTCTTAATTGAATGCACTGGAACTAACAAATAGTCCGTAAATAATATTTGAAAGATTAAAGTAAATCTAAAGCTCCATGCATTTGAGGAAAATCAGATAAAACAACGAGAAGTTATTATAGCAGAATATGCCTGTATCTTATGTGCATGAACTTTTTTTCTGATATGGATGGTCATAGAATCATTTAGGTTGGAAAAGGCACCTAAGATCATCAAGTCCAACCATAAACCTAACACTACCAAGTCCACCACTAAACCCTGTCCCGAAGCACCATGTCTACAATGTCTTTTAAATACCTCCAGGGAAGGTGACTTGTCCTTGCTACATGGTTGCTGCCTTTATCCAATTGCTATTAGTTAAAATATTGAACCTGAATAGTCAGAGTGTGTGTGTATTAATATATCTGTATATGCTTTCTGTTGTATCATAAACCCATGGTGGGGAAAATGAGGATATAAGCGAGAATGCACGACGGCATTTCTCAGTTTCGAAACAGGGTGTCACAACTTTTCTGTGCAGCAGCCCTGTCCGGAGTGGGATGGCAGGAGTATCCACACATACAGGGTCAAGAGACTGCTAGCTGGCTAGTGTGTGAGAGAATGGGGGCCACTGCCTCTCGGCTGCTTCCTCCTGGACAGGCTGTGGGCTTTGGTGAGAGGCGCTGCTTGGAAAGGCTAGGAGCTATGGTCCTGCAAGACACAAACAAGAATCTGTCTTCTCAGGACTCTCAGGGACTCAGCAAGACCTTGAAGTTCTGCCTCTGAGAGGATGGACGCTTCAGTCCTTCAGCACACTGCTGGTATCTGGTGCTTACACAAGGCAGGGACTTCCAGTCCCAATGAAGTTGTCTCCTCACTTGAAGCGTGGCCATTTTATTAAGCACTAATTATTTGGCAATAATACGTGCCCTATTTTATTCCTTGCCCCTGATTCTCCACTCTGTAGTGGACAAAAGGCTGGGAATTCAACTATGGCTATTTTGCCCACTTGAATAATATTTCACTAGCCACTGTGGAGTCCTCAGCTTTTCCATATTTATTGTATTTGTACTAATGGAACATTCACAGAAAACTGAGCTGGTTATTTATTCTTTTTATTCTGTAGATGGGACATTTTTCAGCCATGACTTCTGAAGACTTATAGCCGTAGCACGCTCCTAAGACACAGAGCCTTCTAAGATCCAAGGATGTCATCTTACCTGTCTTTTACCCTTTTTTGGAAGCACTAAAGAAAAACTGGAAACTGCAGAGATATATGAGGAATTGACAGGTATGTAAAAGCCCTCTGTTAGATTTTCCATCCAAGTCTGCTTTGTTCATGGAACTGCATACTTTATAGTTTGACTTTTACACTCTATTGTAATGACTCTTTCCATCTGAGTGCATCATACTGTAGGAAGCTAATTGACTTTGACTTCTCTGCTTCTGTTCCCAGTGGGATAATGCCAGTTGTAATTCTGTTATTGATTGTTTAGAGCAATTAGCGGAAAACAAATTTCTCCAAAGAACAGATAATTTGGTTTTGTTGCTCTCTGCCATTAAAGCTAAACAATTTGTTATCTGAAAAAAAATTAATAGGAAACACATTGCATCTGTTTATTAGCTGAAGAGAGACAGGTTACCTCATCATTAATGTCATCGGTAATTAGCGCTCTTGTGCTGCCACCATCTGCACCAGTGGCTGGCAATCTGTCAGCAGCTTCAAATGCCAGGGCTGATTGTGTTTATCTGTGCCAAACAATGGGCAGACTGTATGTGATCCTGAAATTTGTAAACAGTAGTTGGCTAATGTAATTTAACTAGGCAGTTTTGTTGTGTGACTGCTACCCTGGGAAGGACATGAGACTTTAAACCTCCAGGGCATTTCCCAGTCCTTGGGTCACCAGCACCAGGCTCAGAATGCCACCCTCAATTAATCAGGTTTCTGATGGTCATAACTGTTTTTTGTTTCCATTCGGGACGAGGTCTGGAAAGGCGCTGTGGTCAGAGTGGCAGTGCCTGCGCTCACATTCTGTCAGCATCACTGCCCTCCACGATAACTGGCAGATAAACCCTGACCCACAGAGGTCTTGTTAATTGGATAGGCTCCTTGGTTGTTACAGAGTAGGTAACTTCTTATTCTACTCAAGATTGAAAAGAATGGACTTTATTTTACACTGGGTGAAGTTTCTTCAAATAAAAAAAAAAAGCCAGGGAAAAAGGAAGTAGTTCTGTAATATTTAGGTAATAATCTTAGTGTTTTACTGACTTTGTTCTGTTATTTTTGATCTAAAAAATACACCATATACCAGACTTGAGTTTGAATTTGTTATTTTCTTTTGAAAAGAAAAAGATCTCAAAATTCTGACTGCCTAATAAAATAGCTTCCAAAGGTCAAAGACTGTTGAGATCCTACATGCAGGGATTTGAAACCTACATGAGAATACATTCATAGTGGTGGAGAGCTGTCTGCCATGCTTAAATTTGTGTCATAGTTACTATAAAGTAAATGATTATACATCTAAGTGGTTAGTGAGTTACTTTTTAGTAATTTTTCATTGGTACTCTCCTGTTCTGTGCATTTAGTCACATGAAATATATATACAAGTACAGGTGGAAGTTAAATGCTTTCTTTGGCACATGATTTTGAAGCCTACATTAAGATGTATTACTTCAGGTAGGATATCATGTATTATTACGATTACTGAATTTCTGTTAATAATGCTGATACCTGGACATTTTCCTCTCCGGGGCTACTGGAGCAGAAAGCTATTAAAATGCAAGGACCCACTGGCATTGTAGAAAAATCCATTTCATAGTTGTATGGTAGCATGCAATTTCCAAGGGACTGCTAGATGTTTGCATTTGATGAAGCATAAGTACGTTGAGGGAGTAATTTCTTTTTCTGATGTGAGAACAGGGAGCTACCATTGAAAACTCTGGATCTCAGTCAAAGGTGAGAGGAATCATGAATTTCAGAGAGTCCGTTAGAATGCATTTCTAATGATCTGGTGTTGGCAAGAAGTGCAGCTGCATTAGTTGGTCTCTTAAAAATGGATAGGAATAGATCATTAGAGGCAATAGCAAAATAGGGAAGAGTATGAAGCGTATTAGGAAAGCTATGATGTCTCAGTATGTTAAGTCTCTCTTGTGGAAAAGGGTCTGTGTGTATATATATGTATATATAGATATGTAATTTGGAAGTTGAATAATTTAAGGTAGGTAATATTGTAATGAACAAGAAAGTAGGGGTATTTTATGACAATATTGTAGAATGTTTATTTACAAAAGGTAGTTTGCACTTATGGACTGATGCAAAGCAACTTGAATTGAAATATAGATTTGGGTTTCAATAGGTTTTAGGCCCAGCCCATCTTTTCCAATGTTTATTGGGTAAATTTATTGCATGTAAATTTTTACAGAATTTTCTGCCTTCGGATACCATAAGAAATCATCTGTCCTAAGGAAGGTACACTAAAGACAGAATAAATATGGCATGAAAAAATCAGGTGTTTAATATCCAATAAGAATAGAAACATGGTTCATAAGAATCTTTTGTTCTTCTATTTACTTTTGTATTATTTCAGTAAATTAGGTGGCGTGCCAATTTGCATATTATAGAATATAATTTTTAAAATCCATATCTGTTTATCCTGAGGTGATAGCAGATCAGTACAGAAAGCAAAGTAATTTTAGCTTTGGGAGTAGAGGAGGAAAAAGAGGTTTTAATAGCAGTGTAGGGATGTTCTCGAATTTAATTGTAATCCCTCTGGCACTTCTCTACATGTAAAGTGGAAAAACATTACAGATACTAAAATTAAATATGATGCCAATACTATAAATCCAGTGTAAGGGTTTATTGTATCACTGAGCTCTTTAAAATGTTAACATTCCTTGGCTTCATTTAGAAGCATTAACTAATTCCAGGTGAGTCACTTCAGACAACAAAGCCCTCTGTTGGTAGACATCCATCACATAGAGCATGAGGTAACAATTCTCCAGGGGCATGTGTAGATGTGAGAATATTTTTTCATGGTGTGGTGACTAACATTCCTTTATTTCTCATTTGTTTATACTGCACTCTATTATATAAAAATTAATTTCTGTTAACTTCTATACATTCAGTTTATGTACACACATAATTTAATTAACATAATATAACTTAAAATATTAAATTACAGCCTTTCTGCCCCCCAGGTAGATTGTCAGACGTGGTGGTATAAATTAATATGTAATGCTGCAAAGCTAACAAATTCCATTTAGCCAAGAGACTAAAGCAGCTCCTAGAGGCAGATCCAGAGCCTTCTGCTGGAGACCACTGAAATCAATGGAAGGACTTACATTGACTTCATTAATTGCTAAAATAAGGGTGGGGATGGAAGACAAAGATCTGTAGAGAAAAATTAGGGAGGCAGGTTATATTTCTCCATTAGCAGTGGAGTTCTTGGAGATAAGTAAGTGTTCAGTAACAGATTGCCAAAATAGCTATTCTAAGGTATTTCTAAGTGGCTCTTTGCATATCAGTATGATTTAGCTGTTTCCAGGTATAAAATACATTAATTGTTTTTACATGAGCTAAAGAGGAAAGCTCAGTGTTGTCATTATCATTACAAGCTGTGGGAGTCATGATGGGAAATGCAGGTGGCTAACAAATATGCAGCTTGCTCACAAGTATCCTGCCTAGTCTGTGAGGGCCATGTCAGAACTGTGCTACCTGGCAGAGGTGAAGAGGATGGGAAATGAGCGGTCTCTTTAGACCTTACTCTCTGCTGTCCTTTTTATGTTACTTACACTATAATGCCACTGGCATAGAAATACCAGGAAGAAAGGGAATTTAAATTAAAGGAAGCAAGATTTAACAAACAAAAAACAAACAGAAGGAATCAAGACTGAGAATGAGGAATATAGAACTCAGCTTTAATCCCAGAAATGATGTGATTTCTGTTTGCAGACCAGCATTCATTATGCTGAAGTCAACTACTTAGGTTATTATTAATTGGTGACATGGCAGCTGTGAAAAGGCCAGGGTTTTGATAGTTTGTGAATATAAATTTGCAAGAGAAAACTGAGTTCACTTTTTTTTTTTTTTTTAATATTCCTGTAAAGCAGGGTATTATGCCTCTGATACTGAATCTTCTCCTTTTAACTCAGGATGAATTTTAATATATTGTTTTTCAAAACACCTTAAGTATTGAGTTGGGATAGAAGAAACTAAGCAGCCCATGATACCATTTTTCATTTAGAAAAATATGCAATAATCATATAAGGTTATTATAAATTGTTTCTTGATTGTAAATAATATACATACAGACAATGGATAATTAATTGCAGGCAAAGATCAATTAAGAAAGGTCATCTTCAATTTGACTTATTTTATTTGGCTCTATGATTATCACTGGTCAAATGTAATTACATACTTGTCAAATTGCAGCTCTGGAAAGATAGGTTAAATGTAACTGTAAATCACAGGTATTAAGTAATTAATAGATATTTCTTGATTATTTCTTAGGGTTTTTGTGGTTTTGTGTCTGATGATACAACCAAAGCTTAAAGCAATCAGAGCTGACTCAAATCATGTAATTTTAATAAGACTTTGACCTAACTGTAGGAGCAGAAATGTCTTAGCACGGTATACAAAATCTTGCAGTTGGCAGAGTCTTAAGTAGATACCACAGCAAAGTAAAATTCAATAACAAAAATACTGCTGCTTCTGACAAATGAGCAAAGTATTGTCAAATAACTTCACTGAGTGATTGTAGTAACTATGAGAGCACCACTATAGGCAGATAAAATCTGGGATCTAACTGTTAATATCTATATTAACAGAGGCTAAAGAGAGACGGGATGGCTTCTTGCATGAGTAAATGACCATCACAGTAGGAATTTGGGCCTTTAAAAAATTATGTCTTTGTGATAATCCAGTTAGATTGCTGCAAGAAGAATATTTTACAAGCTACACTTAAATTTCTGATTATGCACTAATATTAGGCCTTAACATAATGATCTGCTACTGAATTTCACTTCCAAAATACAGTAGCTATGCATATATGTGGGTGTGTACTAATAACTTTCCTTCTTACCAGTCAGAATTTGCCAATGATGGATGAAAATTTTCAGACCTTTCTCATTCTCTTTTATGATGGGACAACTTCATGCAGGTTTTGGCATGATTCACCACTCTAGGAAATGTAGCACTTCTGAAGTTTCAGATGATCTATTATGAATTTCAAGCCCCTCCTCCTTTGCCCTATGGATGTTGTGCAGCACAGCGAGATCCAAGAGGAATATAAAGGTGTAATTTTGTTTAAATTGTGCAGTGATGTGAGCACGCTCCTCAAGAGTCCCATCCTTGGTAACATATTATTTGAATTTTGCCTTATAGAATGTAGGAGGGTGGAAATACCCTGTCTTTGCGAGTGTGAATGCACAAGCACATGTTCAGAATCATCACACCGCCAGATGTTAAGATGAATATCTGGAGGCAGCAGGTTTACTTGCAGCAGGTTGCAAGGTATCAGAGCATTTGGGAATCATTTTAATTGACAGACTCTCTCTGACTAATTCTATGTGTTCCCTCACCATTATAAACATGAGACTAAGCATCCTGCATGATCTGTGAATGGAGAGCTCTTGGAAAAAAAAACAAAAAGGCAATATTCATAATAGCGAACTCCAAACTTTTTAGCCTCTTTTTTTGTTTTTTTTCGGCTTACCCAGCCCTTCACAGCTTTTCTTCATTCTGTGCGGTTGTTGGATACATCTTCTCAGATTTATTGTATCAACAGTCAAGTTTTGAGATTCTTTTGAGACTTGTTGCACTGGCATTTTCAATCTGTAAAGCTGTTCAGAACCCTTCCACATAACCCAGAGGGTTATGGCAGTGCTGTGAGCGGTGCATTGGTGGTTGTTATCAGATCTGAGCAAATGCAGTTCAGATGTCATGGTGCCTGCTGATATTTATGGGGGTGGAAAAAATAAAACAGATTTGCCCAGAATGTTCCAGCCTATTTCAAATGCAAGTAAAGGGGTCATGAATCTGAATCCCTCATCTATCATAACTGCTGGAGGTAGAGCATAGCTGGACAAAGCCAACCTCATGCATCAGAGCTAAGCTGTGAGCTAAGGAAAGGAGAGGTTTAGTAAGAATGATCCTTGATAGAAATCCACTGAAGTGAGTAGAGGTACATTTGCTTACTGATGCAATCGCATTGCAAGCTTACTTTTCATCTTCTTTGGCCACAGGGTGTGAAACTTCACTCTCTTTCTCCCCTTCATATCATGAAGCATCTCATGTTGAAGAGGGAACGCAAATTATACTCCATACCAAAGAAGAAAACATCTAGAAAAAAGTATATTACAACTTCTTTCAATCTCTTTTCTGCTGGGAATGGTTGGCTGACAGGGATATTAGATGCATCTCATTGATTATCTCACCACTCGTACTGACAGAAAATTAGCAGGGGTTTTTCACTTTTCTGTACGTTTGGATCATGACAATTCAATTTTGGGTACAGATCACTCTTTAGTAACTGTAGCCACACCTAAAATATGCTTCTGCAGTATGAGTCAGAGCTGTGTCCTAGAGCCAGAATAAACTTGCCTCAGGTCCTCTCATGGACCTGGACTGAGAACCATTAGGCTCTCACTTTATTGACATCTGTGTTAGGATGGAGAACTGCTTTTTATTTTTGCTGACTCTGTTATCTCAAATAATTAAAACTTATAACATCACAATCACTCCTCAGTGATAAAAGGACACTTCATTTTGGCTCATATCGTTTGGGATGGAGGTGAGTTTTGAATTTCAACTTGTGGTGTGCAGTTTCACAAGTGCAGGTCTTCAAAGATTTCACAAAATTATTTGCACAAATATGAATGCTTACTTTTGAATGTCAGACTTAAAACTCTATATGTATTATTTTAAATTATGACTCCAAGATTTGAGAATGCTTTTTTTGGAGGGGTTTAATCTGATATAGGAAAAGAGGATCACTTTTCCAATCTAGATGCATAGATTGCATATGCAAACAGGAACGGAAATTGTCTACAGAGCCTTCATGCTTCAAGTGCATTGTGTGATTATTTTTATATTCAGCCATGAACACATTCTGTGGTAATATTCCACTCCTTTTTTTTACAGTATCAAATGAAGACTGAGACATTAAAAACAGGTCATAAGAGAAATGAAAAAATGTCAGTAAAAGCAGCTGATGAAAACTTTATTAAAAAGCTATGCATGTCAGGCAGTGTTCCTTCTGTGATGTATATGTTTGTAATAACAGCTCTGAATTCTGCAGGGACCTATAAGTAATGAAGAAAATTGGTCAAGCAAAAAAGAAGTTATTGGAAACTTGAGTGCTGTTGAGTCGCATAGTATACAAA
The DNA here is from genome assembly GCA_033628505.1 of Tringa tobata. Taxonomy (NCBI): domain Eukaryota; kingdom Metazoa; phylum Chordata; class Aves; order Charadriiformes; family Scolopacidae; genus Tringa; species Tringa tobata. The sequence continues at coordinate 10,737,067 of JAHREE010000567.1, read as the reverse complement.
CCGTACATCTGCATAAAATAAACCTGTGCCCTGCTGATAGCTTTTATATTTTTCCCCTTGTATATATCAATTTGTTTGCCAGATTGAGTTTACTAAAATAGATGTTTTATGGTGAGAATTATGTCCCCAATTTCCATAAAGAGTCAACATTCATTGTCAGTTTAATATCAATAACAAGGCAAAATGTAAAACTGGACAGGACAGACAGTGTCTCCAATGAGAAAGTTGCCCTCTTACCAAGAATGGAAAGCTTCTGGTGTTAATATATCTATCCCAGTTGAGGAACAGAATAACAAGGGGGGAGAAGAGAATTATCCAAGCATTGCAAATATTACAGGAAGGAAGATACAGTGTGGAATCAAATTAAAGAACACCAACATGAAGAGTTAGGCTGTACAAAAGACAAAAAAGAAGGAAAAGAAAAACAAGGACAAACTGTAGTGAAGGGAAACTACTTTTTTTTTTTTTTTTGCCTAGAAAGACAGAAAATAAAGAGGCAGGGAAAGTCTGAAATTGGAAAAGAAACAAAACTTAGTGACTTGGAGCAAAAGTTGCACAAAAGGTGTAATGTGCCAGATTACCAAAAATTACGTGTTTGAAACTCTTAGAGTATTGTGAATTAAGAATAAAAGGAAAATCCTTGTGCTCAGCAAGGTTTTGAGATGGGACAAGCATGTCTTACTAGGAAAGCCTCGGGCTCTTTCACGGTTTCTTTCTTGGTTCTACTCTGTCAGAAAAAGGTCGTTGATCTGAGGGAGCTGCCTTCTGTTAACCTGATGATAGCATAATGGTGGAAATTATGAAGCTAGAGAAGTGATAAAAAAGTGTAAAGGTCAGTATTTCCTTGCCTATGGGAATATAGAATAGTAGAAGACAGGAGGGAAGGGGTAATGTGGGAGAGTTAATAGATTACAAAGATGGTGCTCTGTTGAATGAAGTAGCGTTCATTCCTCTAGATGGGTTGCTTGGCGTGGTGAATACAATGCCTGTCAGATGCCTGTAAATGTGGTCTTGAACTGCAGTCCTGGACTTCAGCCATGGACTTCTAGTAAATGCTTTTTGAAAACATGGTGTTAGAGGATCTTTCTCCACAGAAGTCACTTCGCAATAAGTAGCAGACTTTATGGGGCATATTCTGGGGGAGGATGATTTATGTACTCAATAATCTTCCCCCTTCTGTCCTGTGGAGAAAACTTCATACTGGCCAGCAGGCCCAGAATCAAAGAGGATGCTAGGCTCCTGCTGAAGAGATGATTTTATACTTGAGTATACTGGAATTTCTTTTTGGTCCTGCCATCATCAATATCAGCTATTTGTTTATTTCTTAACCCATGCAAGTTACTTCTTTAATATTAGAGTTGAGTATTAATACATATATCCCTTTTGAAAGACAAACAGATTCTACAGAAAATGATACATTAGCAAATCAGAAAAATTTTTAATTCAGTATTAGCTATAAACTTGAAATCAGACTAACATTCAAATGTAACTGTTGGCTTCCTATGCATCACTAGATTTGGAAGAGATGGGGAATGTGGACTAAAGTTTCAGCTGATCAAATAAGAAGTGAGGAAGGGCTGCTCTTGTATGGGACTCACCTCACCTGCTGTTGGCCATCTAAGTGCGGGGTCTAATGCAGGCAGATTATCTAAGGTCTTCCTGCAGCTATCAGAGAGGGCCAGGACAGCTCCATTCCATTTATATTATGGCGTCAAAATCCTCTTTGCTCCTTGCTGGAGCTCAAGTCTTTATACAGCCTGAATGGTTTATGAAAACAAGGTCACTGTGAATTCCCAGGAAAAAGAAAAGAACTGCTTGTATGAGAGCTTTTCCTCAGATTTCTTCAAGTCCTAAGTCAAAAACTACAATCTGTTTGTCTTCAAGATGAGGAGAAGCAACTCTCAACTCTCAGTTTATACAACTATGCCCGAGTACATGACAAAAAATGCAGGTATACTATTTATTTTCTGGTCTATATAAATAAAAATACCAAATGAACAGGTCAGTTGCTCCAACTAAAAGAATATTGGTTTAAATATGCTGTATGCAGGCACCATTACTTGAACATGGGTTTTATTGCACAATAGAGCTGATGGCAATGATACATCTTCCCCTAAACTTGTCACTCCTCCAGACAGCAATACTTAAGTAGGCACAGTATGTCACATTTTACGGCTAAGAGAATGCCCAGGACACTAAGTCAATCTCTTTCAATATGGTGTCTCGCATCAGTGAACTAAATACTGATTTAACAGCTGCCACAGACTCCACTGCACACATCATCTGAAGATACTATGTACCAGAGATCATGCTAGGGTGGTACATCAAAATAATGGGAACTGTTTTTTTTCAGTAGACTGGACACAGTGGGCTAGTAGAGTACACTTCACGCAATAGCATTAATTGGTTTGTCCATAAAGGACAAGAACAAATAAAAGCCATTAAGTTTAATCTGTGTATGGTATCAGGGTACACACCACAATTGTAAACTGTGAAAATTAAGTCTTTTTTTCTTTATTTATTGTACTTATCTCAGGTATAATCAGCTGTAGCACCATACTAACTCCTTTCAGTCTTGCACAAAAGCCTATAATACAATACAGAGTTAGGATCACAGGTGGTTTGCTGTCAGTGAGGCAAGAAGTTCAGCTTAAGAAAGTATGATATAGAGGGTTTTTTTGTATTCCCTTAACAACTGTATAGTATGCAGAAACATGCAAATGGTTTAGTTCAAATGGCTGTTAACATTCTTCATATTATTGAGTACTTATATAATAAGAAAGCAATGCCATAAAAGTTCATAATAAAAAGGTACATTACATTCTCGTGGTAGCCACAAAGGGATGGGAGACTAGAGAACAGTTTAAAAGGATAGTAGTCCAGATACAGCCAAAGGAAAAGTACACTTTAAAATGGTGATTTTCAAATTTATTTTTGGACAAACAGAGCATGCTCAACCTGAACCACATTCCTTCAACCCATGATGCACAGTATCAGGTGAATATATAGCTTAATGTTTTCCAGCAGACCAGTTGGAGATGATTGACTAGGCTGACATATAGGGCAGTTGTCCCTGAAGTACAACGAAAAATACCTACTTTGCTATTACCCTGGTTTTTATCTGTAGTCCATGTCCTCTCTTAAATTTGAGTTAAGTTTTAATTAATTTTAGTGGGTTTTTGCTCTGTAAGCCATTTTAATCTATGTTTCCCTTGAACAAATGGGCCTGAAATGCTATGAGAACCTGCACCTACTCAATGACTGTTTTATCCTCCTGTCCACTAATAATATTTCCACATTTTGATCCCATTTCCATCGCCAAATTCCTGCCTCTTTTCTACTCTCCTGTTGTTACAGTTCTTCGGTACCAGTTTATCCTATTTCTTTCTCTTCTGCTTTTACCCTCTATTCCACTTCCAGCAGACGTTTCTGTGTTGAATCTTGTTTGTTTGTCTGGGGAGCAGAGGATGAAGAGCCTTAATTCAGGGGTGTCATATCTGAGATCTGCCAAGGTGATCTGGGAAGATTAGCGATCTTAAGGTGAAATGTGTGGTGGCACAAATGCAAAAACTTTGATGCTCTCTTCACTATGTCTCCATAATATCTACAGTGTGTGCTGCTTTGACTTAAAATATTTTTGAAAGTTAAATCTTCAATTTTCAGTTCCAAAAATCATAAAGATTGGCAACAGATATCCAAAAGTGGCCTCAAAAGAATAAATGTGCTTTGACATATTTCTTTGTTCTTTTTAAGTAATTGAAACAATTAGTCCAAATGAAGCACTTCATCACTGAAACCCAGAGGAATTTCTTGGCTGCTGACAAATCATGAATAATAATAAAAGAAGAGAGTGCAGAAAGGAAGGAGGGGTCATGAGAGTAGATAATCTATGGGTGACAAACGAAAGCCAATTTCAAGGGCTCTTGAGCTGGGTTAACTTCTGCTGAAATGTTCAGTTTCTGTTTCAAAGTGTTCAGTAAGCCAAAAGTGTTACAGTGGAGCTTCTGCAAAGTGCTTCGTGCACTCATTTTATTTCTGTCTTAAATAACTGATTATACTCCAGTTTCATGTAAAACACTGTCAGTGGAGATCTTTATTTCTATTAGTAGAAAGCATGTTCCCTTGCAAATGCAGCCTGAATCATATAAGAACAAGCTGAGCTTTCTACTTTTCTTCTTTCTGTGAAGCCTATTTACTTTATTTTGCAATCGTCTTGCCCATCTCCACCACGTTTTTCTGTTTGCTTAGCATTCAGTCCTGTCTGACTGCACTTGCTAGCGCACACGCTCTGTCTTTGCTGCTGTAGGTCATGCTTACTGTACCGGCAGTCTTTCACTGGATAGGGCCTTCCTTCCTGAGGGATGTGACAGGGCACTGCCATAACATATGAACCGTAGATACATGCCTCTGTGTGTGTATTGATATCAGTCAGGATCTGTGTGTAATCTCAGTATTATCTGATGGCACTTACACTCTTTTCTCCATGGAAGAAAAATGTCTGCTGTTAAAATCCTGGGATTTGTGGTGGTGAGGTAGCTGTTCAGTGAGCAATATTTTAAGAAAGTAAAATCTATATCTCATAGAAGCAGATGCTGAAATAGAATTAAGTGGCTTTGCATGCAGAACATTTAATGAAGAATGAAACAGAAATACGTATGTGGTTCTTCAACTCTTTCTAATTCCTATTTTAGAAGTCCATACATGTTAGGAGAAGTGTTAAATCAGGTATAGTTTGATGAGGTGCAGTTCTAACAGATGGATTAAAAAATTATCTGACTACAAAAGAGCATATCTCCTATTTTGCTACTGTGCATCTTATGTAAAGGACACAATACACAATTCTTCATTCTTTCTACATTCTATATAACTGTGTCCTTGGTGCTTAAGTCTTTGTTAGGGGCACACAAGAAAGTGCCATGGTTTGAAGTAGAAGAAAACGGAAAAGAGAGCATACTACTGTTAAGCTGAAATTTTGTCCATCTTTATGAGCTGGTTTTGGTTTGCATAGAACAGGATTTGTCTCAGGACAGTTTCTGCACTTCTCACCATTTTGTATTTTAGGGAATAGTCGTGTGGGTGGGTAGCACAATGGAGCAATTTGTAGACTCAGTTACTCTGCCACTGAGCATGCCCTAATGGTTTCAAACCTACTCACAGAAATAGGGCAGACTACGCCAGAAAATCCCAATATTGCAAAGGTACAGCATATCATTTTACTGTATAGCTTCCTAAAGCTGTTTCATTACCTATTACAAAATTATAACCTACAATAATGCTTCATGAATTGTCCCTAAGATCTGCTACACCAGTCACTCATCAGATGCTGCTTTTGTAACTCCATCGACTTGAAAAGTTTGCATGAGGAAGGAATTTGGTCCATTTTTGCTAACTATAATATAGAGTTCTTTGCAACTTCCCAGGTGTATAATTCTCGTAGCCTTCTTTCATAGAGTAAAGGAGATTAATTTTAGAAACAGTAGATTTTACAGATCCCAGGACATTTGCCCTAACCATTATTTTGCTTTGAGTAAGTAGGCTCTCTGGCTAACCTTCACTTGTCGCGAATTATATCACAGATGTATTAACAACTATATCCCAGTTAAAATGTGTACCACTAGGGATTGTCTTCAAGACCAATAAGTTTGCTATTATTTCCTATCTTAAAATTTGTGGTAAGTAATAAAAATTTAAAAAAGAAAATAAAAATACTGCAGCTGCAACTGCATCCTTATTGAGAATTCAGATGGAAAAAATAACACCTAAAAAAGACACCTGAATGATTTTGGACATGAAAAAAAAATTTAAAAGCCCCACAATCTCATCAGCTTTAATAATATCTTAGATTTGTAATCATCTTTCCTGATAATGGGCAGACAGGAGGATGTTTTGTTGGAACCTGGTCCTGTTCTGGGAAGTTCATAAATCCTTTTTTAATTATATAAATACAATTAAGTCCCATTCCGGTCATGGCCACTTCAAGGTGTTCTGTTGCCTTATCTGCTTGAAGGGTGAATGAAGACCTTGTATCAGCCATGAATTTAACATATTCTTAGGGGTGGGAAAGGAGTGTTGATTCCTGCCTTTTGACTTTTACTAGCCAGCTAATCCTAAGAAGGTGTGTGACTGGAAGCTCGTTTCTGTTATGCTTCTCTGGATGTCCTCACCAGGTGGCCTACACAATTCTGTAAACTAAGTTGTTCTTGCTTTTAAGATGAGTTAGCTTGTGAGGACTCAGGAAATCCTTGATGTTCGAAGTAACCAGGTGGTCCCATAATTAATTATAATTGAGCTGATCAGTATTTTGGAGAAAAAATTTAATAACTGACAATATACGTTCTTTTTAAAGTAGGATCCCCATCAATGAAATTGATTTTAAAATATTGAGGATAATTCTGCAATTCTTAAAGTTAAAGAAATATTATTATATGTATTTTTTCATATGTTCACATTTTTCTCCTCTATAGCCATCTAACTAATTTTGAAAATTTATTTCCCCTGAGCTAAAATGGGAGGAAAATGAAACAGGCAAAAAGGGGAAAGAAATGGAAATCTGTAAATGAAATATTTCTTTTAGGGTGCTAAGGCAAAACGGTGAAAGACTTGGGAATGGGGAAAGAAAACTTGAAATAAAGTGAATCACAAGCAGGAGTAACGATGTGGAAATTATCAACAAAATTGCTTTCCAGCTTTCCTACCATTTTATCTCAGCAAGCCACAATACCAAATTGTCAGCATAGTTATAAGATAGACATTTTAGTGTCTCTCTCACAATTCTGTTTTAGGGCTACGGAAGAGATATCCCAATTTGTATTTAATTCTTAGACTTACACATGTGCTTTTTCCCAACAAATAGAAAATCAACTATGCACTTTATTATTTTTTTCAGCTTTCTCAGCAGGGAAGATTAGCCTCTTTACATTGGAAGACTTTTGTCTGTGGTGTATGCGTGTCAGAGCCTTCCCCCACCTGCTTTTGACAAGCTGAGTGAAATCTATCGGTAAGTAACATGATTTTGCCATAAAAGAAAAATCGAATATAGTCAGGAATAATTGAATAAGTGAATTCACAGTTTGATTTGAACAAACCTATGACTAATATAAATCCAGTATTAACAGTTTATTAACTCAACATTTATTAACAGTTATATGCCAACAGATGAAAATGTTTCACATATGAACTAGGTACTGTTCTGTTCATAATTAAATGTTTGCCTGTGTAATATTTTACCAGTGGAATAACAAGTAGCTTTATGTTGAGCCAGGTTACTGATTGGAAGAGCTGTGCTGTATTAAAACAGTCTTATTCAGTCTTAAACAACAGTCTTGCTCAAAACAGTCTTGCTCCCACTGTGGGAGCACATTATTGTGTGCAAGGGCCATCCTTCTACATTCTCAGTATAAGCAAAGAATAAGGCCAAATTATTTCATACACTGCAGAATACTTTCCATGGATACTCTTGTAATATTAAAATGTAAAAGCTCCTTAGGCAGATACTAAAACCACACACAGTTGTGTTGTCTAAATGATACCACTGATGCAGTAGGAAAGAGAGAACACAGGGCTATCCGAAACTGGATACCGAGTGGAACCTGAGCAATAGACTGTATGACATACATGCTGTTAGACTGTATGTAAGGTAATGTAACTGTAAGTCAATCTGAGAAAATTTATACTAAAACCAACCAAATTCAGCCAGCTTTCCTCTAACACAGTAAAGACTGTGGAAGTCTCACAGAACATACAGAACATACCATGATCATGGAGTCTGTTCAAAATACCTTTCAGATAGTATTTTGGTTCTGTCCCTACAGAGACTTAACAACTTGGTTAATTTTGACCATCACACATGACCAGAGAGGTCAATTTTAAGCCTGGCTATTTGGCATGAAAGAAATACTTTAACAATATATGTAAATATTTAATTTCCATATGGTCTGATCCAATTAAGTCAAATTGGTGTCTTTGGATTGATTAAAAAAAGGAGCTCAGCTCAGTTATTTGAGTGCTCAGTCAGAATAATTGCCCGGAAATTAGGATCAGAAGCTTTTGGTTTTCATTACATCCTCTAGGTTATATGCACCACATAGGTGCATCAGGTGTAGGAGATTGTTTTTGAGTGCTACCATGATTTGGGGTATTTTTTCTCCATCTCTACTGTTTGTGCATCATTAAATTCTCTGGGTAATATTTCTCACAAGAAGAGAGGGAAGGGAACAGTGCATACCAAGAAGGTAAAAAATTTTAATGCCCTGTACGTCATGATCTTCTTCTGTCTTTCCTTACCTGGCTAATAATAACAAAATTGTTGGGCTCTTCAGATAATAATCTGTTAAAAGCTCTTGGAAAGTGCCTGGTTTTATCAGCATTAATTGCTTCCAGTGGGACTAAGTATTAGTAAAGGTAAGCCTTCACATCATCAGGGACTAATTAGGACAAGTGCAAAGGAAAGAGAAGTAGACTGAAAATTGTTCTTATTATCCTTGATCTTGCTATTTATTGTGTTCTGAGCCTAGCAGCACACTTTTCTGGTTCTTGCTTGTAACAGAACCTATTAGTGTTACAAACGTTGTCTAACTTGGAGTACTTTTTTTCCTTTATCCATTCATATTTTTCATGTATTTACATAAATGCTACCAATTAGCATTTGGTTTTGGTGCTTCTTTTAGTGGGAAGCCACAATTGTAAAGATTGAGTACGCAAGCAGTTTAGTGTCCTATTCAAGGAATACAGCCATTGCTGAATAGTTTAATGTTGATTTTTCCACAGTGACTTTACCTGGACACATGTGGGAAAACATAAAGTATGCAGTAGCTAAGGAGGAATATATTATTTATTTCATTTTTTCTGTAGGTGTCATCATGTTTACAAATTTAAGTGGACTATACTACCTCATTATTTGGCATTTTTGAAAGTTCAGTGATGGAGAGATGAAACAAAAAGAGGTTTAGTCTTGTAATAGGTTCATACTGTTTATAGTATACTAGATGTATAATATTAGGTATAGCTATAGGTGTTTGGTATTTATATGTATAAAAACAGTGCATCTGAGATTAGCAACCTTAGATCCCAGAGGTTCTGCAGCCACCATAGCTCTTCAGGATAGCAACATGAGTTGATCAGTTTATCTTCAGTGATATGACAAGGTGAAATTTTGTTGTTGTTGTTTCTGGATAGTAAAATTCTTAAAGGCTTATGAGGGTCATGTTTAGTATAATATGTAGTTTTCTAATATAAACACTATTTAATCTCTAAAACAATGCATTTTTCAATGGTGTAAGAGTAGAGTACCTCACTGCAGTCACTCTCTAGGGCATGAGAGAATAATCTATATGTAAAAAGCAGAATGTTGTGATCACTCCTAGTTGTTGAGGTTCCTGATTACCTAACTTGCCAATCACACATAGGATTTTCCTTAATGGCGTTAAGTTTCACTGACCTCAGGACAGCTGACATGGTAAACTCTAAAACTTGGAAGTTTAATTTATGCTTTTTTTGTGTATATTCTAAAATATATATATAAGAAAGGCAAGAAAGAATATATTTTAGATTCAAGAAAATAATCCATTCCATCATATTAAATGTTTCCAGAAAATTATATGCTTTGGAAGGCATTTTTTTGACTGTGTTTATTAATGTTAATATTGTAATTACTGTTTACTACTATTGAAAAATATTATACTGTCATATCTACACCATATACACAAGGTAGACTTCCCTGTTTAATATCTCTTTGTATGCAAGTGAACTACTGGTAACATGTTTCTGAGTATTTCTTTCCTTGAGCAACTGTGCATTTCTCATTTAATCTTGACTGTCTCTCCCAATTTGCTTTTGGGACTTGTATGCTAGACTGTGTCAAAAACTTTGTTATGTCTTGCAAATATACATTGTAATCCTCCAACTCTTCACCAGTCCAGTTGTAAATGAAAGAAAATAAGGTAGGTAAGCATTTAGTTTTGATAAATCTTTGTTTTTCAGCTTACAGTACTATAGGTGCCTGTAAATTGATTGTAATAATTTTTCCAGATGTTTTCACAGATAGTCAAATTATGTTGTCTGTACTATAATTTCCCAAGATTCCTTTTCCCCCCCTTCTTTTTTAAAGATAATTAGGATGCTTGATTTGCTCCAGTTTTCTGGATCTTCACTTAGCTCAGAGACACAGAAAAGAATTAACTTAATCAGGTCACACTGTGTTCAGAGGCCAGACCAAGAATAAAAGAACAGATAGCAGGTATCCCTGGTTCCAGATATATAACAGATGCCACCTGATTCCAAATCTACATTATGACACACTGGCCCTGAAATCTATTTGAACAGTACTAATCTCTTTATACTTCCACCCATGTCATTATTTTAGCTGCATAAGCAGAGATTCTGGAAGCAGGCTATAAGCTTTGAAAATGTCCACTAAAGTTTGAGTTAGCTCCTCAGCTGTTATCAGTGGCTTACTGGTGTTTTCTGACATTATGATTCACAAGCCTGAGGTTAGGCAAATACTGTGACTGATTCCCACACTTAATAAAATGCCTTTCTGCCTCTGGTGTGCAGCTACTCTCTAACCAGTCAGCCCTGTCACCCTTTTCCCAGCTATTTCAGCATAGAAGGAGAAAGTGGGCCTGACGGCAGGGAGTCGTGCTGAGGCACACAGTGAATAAGGATCCCCGTAATGGCCAAACTGGCAGAAATTTGTGACCACATGAAGAAAGGACTCCAGACAGGAGGACTTAGGGAGGAGAAATCCAAGCTCTGAGTAACAATAAAGAAATAGGAAAACACTGCTGTAAAGAACCAGAAAAATAGCATGGGTTTTGTTAGATACCTCAGCGATTATTCTTTTGCTGGAATCATTAAACCATTCTGTAATTAAGTGAAAAGCCTGTAATGTTCACATACCCATCTCTGTAGGAATTCCTTGAATATTTTGTTTAGCGTGCAGAGGCATAACTTAAATTCGCCAATGGTAAAAGACCATCTTTGGTTTATCTTTCACTGGGGACTTCTGCTCTGCACAGGCTTTCTGTTTGACCTTTACATTTTCTTCAGAGGACAAGAGGTTGAAGTCTGCAGGATAGCCAGAAATACCCAACGTGGCACAGCTGCTCTGGAGAAAACCTAAACTGCTTTTGAGCACAAGAAGTAGTAAACATCTGGGGATCATTTGAAACTGTAGCTGCTCACTCAATATGGAAGACATGAAAGAAGCAGTTAATGTTTCTTTTCTGGGTAGGGGATTGATCTTTATCACCACTTTCCCTAAACTGTATTAATAACAATCACCAGGGACAGGAGAAGTACGCATATTTTAAAAGGCAGCAGTAGTTGCCCCAGGTCACAGAAGTAAAGGAGAAATTTGAATCTGAGTTTTACTTGTTTTCTATCCAGGAGCATGATCCTCTTTTGTTGGAAATAATTTTTGTGTGAAGTTTGACTGAGACTTCTAAGGATACATACAAATAAATCAAGTTAACAACAACAAGAAGAAAGAAAAAATCCCTCCTGTAAGGTCTCCAAAATAATTCTTTCTCTACTGTAGCAAAAAGAACTGTAAATCTTTTTTTTTTTTTTATCGGCACTAGGACTTTTAACTTTTTATTTAAGATTGAAGTATATAAGAAAGCAGTTCTTGCTTCATAGAACATTTGGTTTAGTGATTTCTATACCAGGTCACTGAGGCAGGTTCCGTCTGTGGAGCCAATAATCTCTATAGCACCCAGAGGACTGTCCTCCAGATACCCATTGCATGTGGCTTGCTTGTAGAGGAGGGAAGGAGAAGTAGAGGAAGGGAGGAGAAGGGATGGTCTTCTGCAAACATACCTGGTGAGATCGCTTGAGTGGAGTGAATTGAAATATCACTTCCTTGTACTCCCACAGGAGCAACTAAAATGGGACTATGGAGTCCTCACTCATGTCTGTTCTGCATGATTCTTATTCCTCCTTTCTCAGTCCCCACTGACTAAAGTAAGTGGAAAGGGATGGCATCCAATTCATCAGAGCTGTTGCCTTTGTTGAAATACTGCAAGTACCATGGAACAAGCTGGCTCAGGAGCTGGCCCATCTGTTGCTCAGTGGTATCTTCCTTCTGTAAGAGATAAGTTCTTCTAGATCATTCACACCTGTTGGATGCTTGTGATGAGGATGGATCAGCAGAGGAAGAGTCACTCAGAGGGGCCACGAAATTTCTGTTGATAAAGATCCTCAAAACTCAACAGGACAGTCTCTGAACAATCTGATCTAACTTCAAAGTTCACCATGCTTTGAGCAAGGGTTTGAACTAGATGACATCCAGTGGTTTGTTCCAACTTAAATTATTCTATGATTCTACTTTACTAGAAACCATATACCTCAGTAGCAGATCTGAGGTCAGAAGTAATGGGGAATCCTGCTGGCTGCAGAAGCCAGACCCTTGGTCAGTAACAGCTGCTTAACTAGAATAGCCTTTTCCCCAGCCTCAGAGCTCACCAGGCTACATTCCTGCCTGTCTAATAAATGAGTTGGTTTTCTTGGTTGGAGACTTTTCAGGACCGAATACAGCTATCAGGCACTCCTGAGCTCAGAATTCACCTATGACCACTAATACTCAACAGCTACCTGCTCTCCTGTCAGTGAATCTCCAAGCATGGCAAGGTCTACTGTCTTTCCCAAACTGGAGGAACAGTAGAAGCCAAGAGCTGTCCCCCAGAACACTTGCCCCAGGGAAAAACCACTGCCCTTCACTCCCAGCTGTTTCTGAGTGTCATCCCTCCTTTTCATCTCTTAGAAGCTGTGCAGAGTTGCTCCCTCTTTCTTTCTTCCTTCTCCTTCCATTCCCATAATGTAAGATGAAGCCTTCCTAGTTCTTTCTATACAGAGCCATGAGATCCAAGGGAATCTCTTTTACTTTTTTTAATTTATTTTTTCTTTGGGTGTAAATGAAAATTTGGGATTATGCCATTACATTCTTACTGAGGAAAGTTTGAGGTACTGCTTTTGCTGATGTGGCAGAAAAATGCAAGCACTAGTCTAAATTTTTAGAAGTTCCTCTATTTGGAGCAAGAACTAATGTATGGAGTGAATTTGCCATCTCAACAATCTTAACATACCCCACAAGTCTTTATGAACCTTGGGAATGTTGTCTTAGAAAAACTTCACTTTTCTTGAGAATGCGGTAATGCACAGATATCAAAAGCAATGCACAATATTAATGTTATAGGAGATTTTCTAAACTTTTATTGACTATTTTTAAAAGAACCCTTTCTGCACAGCTACGGCAAGGCAAAGCAGCATACTTGTGTCTTGCTGCTGTTACAGATATTAATGGATGTTACGTGGTTGAGTCTCCCTGTGGTGCTTTGAAAGGGTACACTCGCGTGTATAATAAATTAGTTTGTTTCCTTGTTCACAGATTTTTTGAGGAGTAGAACTACAAAAGCATTCCTTCCCATAAGACAGACAGAAGCAAGGCCCACATATCATACTTCATTCCTTCCAAATGGGATATTTCTTTGCTGCACCTGGAAAGAATGCCAGGATCGTAGCTGATAAAAATTCTATTTCCGTGAAGTCATGAGGGAACATAAAATCATTGAAGGAACAGACCACAAATAAACCCAACTGCACAAATTAAGGAAAGGATCTTATCTGTCACAGACTAATTGGCTGGGGCCTACTGTTTCACATATCAGATCTCTCCCCGTTGTTCAGAGAATCTTAAGTAAAACGAATCTGTGCCAGAAATAATTTATACTTATATGTGTATATCTGTTCATAGATCACAATGTGGCCTGCTTCCTATACACCCCTTCCATTTGCAAGCGTCACCACTGATTTAAAAAGGAGATGTATGCATCTTCACTAAAGTAAACAGTGTTTGTAAAGTTAGACACCATGCTCATTCATCTTTTTGAGGTCTCCTGTCGGTAAGGGTTTTAAGTGCTCTATTATTTTGAAAGTCAGTTTAATGACTGCATACTATAAAAGTTAAAGCAATTATATGTAATGCATAATGAACAATATGACTTCCAAATGTTCACATGTAATGCATGTCAGATTTCAGTTGAAAAACAAAACAAACCCCTCAAGGTTGCAGTCTGCTCTTTAGAAGAGCCACATGTTGTAACCTCAGAACCTCAAAGTATCAGCTGGTTTCTGTGCATGATCAGAGCAGTGGAATCTATGCCATATTCTGCCCTTTATTTTCTTGAATCTGGCTGCAGTAATGATCAGATGTGCACTTCTGCCAAATGCAGTCAGTGTTTGATCCACATACAGATCAGTGAATTGATCTATACTTTTTTACTTCTTTTTCTCATGGCATATCTCATTCAGACAGTTTTTGTACAGGATATAACAAAGACAGATGTGTAATTAAGGAATGACCTTTTCTAAAATTCATCTCTGGTTGCTCTTCTTATATGACTTCTGGTAAAAGGAAAATATCTATAGACACCAAATGAGATCAAGAACCATTGCACTCTCATGCTGTAAGAGGTAGCCTTTTGTAAAACATTTAAAATCTAAATACTCTGGACAAATAAAGGAAGCAGATTTGCAGCTTCCTAGAAAGAAGAGTAGAAATGATCAGTCATGGTAGCCAAGAATGCCTTGCCTTTGTCAGAAGTGCTTGAAGAGGCCAGTTACTCTCATTCCAGTCCTTCAGCACAGATTTCCATGTCCCACACATCTTTCCTCTTTCTGCTGTTCTTATCCATCTCTGATGCCTTCTTTACCATACAGACCATTAATTTCTTTTTTTATCAGAACTGTAGATGTAAGTTACGATAGTAAACTGAGCTTGAACTGTTCAGGAACTGCTTACCTGTCCCTTCTGGCTCACCTTTTCCTTCCCCAGAGGCAGTGGTACACAGGAAAGAGGCAGAGCTAAAGGCAAGGATAGCAGCTGCCTCAGCTGTCAAACTCAGGTCTGTTTGTATTAATGAGTTGGCACTCTCAAATTGTACACCAGTTCAGTCAAAGAAAATAATAAAGATCATTAATAATCAATCAAATCAATCAAATCAATCAAATAAAGATCATTAAATATAAAAAGGACAGTGGGAAAGTCTGGCTGGACCACTCAGATGGCTCAGGCTGGATTTCTCTGAATTCCTCCTTTGCAGGTAAACCTATTCATATGAGAAATATGGCCTCAGGCCCTGAAGTTTTAATCACTTTATCAAAATGTATTTGCTGAGGATTGCAATATTTCTTGAGAAGTTCATGTGGTTTGGGTTTTTTTTGCACCTACAGACATGTTGTAATCTTCTGTTCTGAAGCAAATCAGCTTCCTGGGAACTTTTCAAATATTCAAACTAGTTTCATGTTAAGTTGCTTAGAAATACTCCCTTCAGATACATAGACCAACAATACCCAAACAAGGGTTCACATTTGGAAACAAAACATTTTTTATATTGAAATAAAATTTTACGTATGGAATTTTATTTAAAACAACATTAATGTTATTTTAGGTAAAGCTGACCAACAGGGCAAAGCAAATGCTTGAAAGAGTTTTTATTTTACTTCTTTGCTGATAGTGTGGTTGGTATTAACCGCTTTTCTTAGTTTAATAACAAGGGTGGGAAGAGGCCAAGCACTGGGAGATTAATTTAAAAACTAGCTCAGAAGAATTAGTCACAGGAGAGCAACTTCAGGGTGTCTGGCACATATCAGCATTTTATTTCATTGTAACAAAAATATTGCACATGGATTCATAAAACACATTTGTTGGGTTTTCTTTTAAGTTTCATGGTTTGTTCTTTCTTTTAAAACCTGTGGTAGGTCAGAATTAATGATCGCAATTTCCTTTGCTAATGACCTCAAATATACTCTTTTTAAACCCAAGTAGATGCCTTTTAAAAAAAGGGCAGGAGGCTCTTCTGGCAATATCAAGATAAAACATGAAATGACACTTCTAAATTATATATCTTTATTTGTATTGAAAATTGCAGTAAGGCTCAAAAGAATTACTTTAATCTACTGCAAATACATTTAGTGTTCGTAGGCAAAACATATATTTATATGGAGATAGTCTTTGTACAATGATACTAACATCCATCTGAATGTTATATGTGAGATTATAAAAAAATGCAGTGATTACAGGAATGTAAGAGAAAATCAGATTTTTTTAGTACATATTATCACTCATGTTTTCCCGGTCAGTCTTTCTCCCTTGACAGAGAGGAAGGAACATCACAATCCATTCTTTTAAGTAGTATTTTGTATTTGTATAAGTTGGTTGCTTGCTTTCTGTATTTTAAAGTATCCAAGAGGGTAGTAGAAGGATTTGTCAATGTTCTTGGCATGAACTTCATGAATATGTGTACAGGAGACATATCTCTGTGTAAAGCATTTGTATCCTTGGACAGCTTGAAGGCATTTTCATACTACAAAACTATGTTACTGGAGATCTTATATCCGCTTATGTCACAGTTTAAAGTAATCTGTAGAAAAGTTAGGGTTTTTTCATAATTTATTTTTAGTATTTAGAGCATATGATCATTATTAATCAGATTCAGCCTAAGTGCCAATAAATTCCACGGGCCTATAGGCTAGAGATATATCAAGTGACTTTGCCATACAAAGATGAAGGAAGTAAATTACTTCTTACATTGTGCAGTTTAACGCTGTGATTCCATAACTGTGAATACAAAGGCTCTGCTGATGCACACAGTGATGCAAATGTGATCTGGATCAGGCACAGGAATACAGTTCTATTTTGGTTGAGTGAGCCAGCATATTTAGTTCAATCGTTATGCCATCTTTATGCTTTTAGATATTCTTTAAAAACATGCAAACACCCCAAAAAACAAGCCAAGTCTGTGGAGTGAGTCTGTACCACATTGATAAGTTGTGTTGTGTGGATGTAGCAATTCTGAGCCAGTAGTAGAAATCTGTGAAGTGGAGCTTCCTGTTTGGTCCATGATTTAAGAGGGAAACAAATGCCTGGGAAGGCTACATGATTAATGGACATCTTGTTCATCACTGTCTAGACATGAGTGTGGACATATTTATTTTTATTTATCAGCTACGATGGAGAAGACACAAAATTCTGGCAACAGCTGACCTGTTAACATTAACACTTGTGCTAGCACAGCAGAAGGCCAAGAAACCTGATTTCCAAGCTAGTGAAGAGAAACCCACTCTCAAAAATCTCTTATGAGAGGAGGTGGGAGTGGACAACTGCAAACAGTTTAATTCAAGTGAGAAACATCATACATTAGAAAAAAAAAAAAAAAAAAAAAAAAAAAAAAAAAAAAAAACTCGCTGTGATAGGTGTACTTTGGTGATGAAAATGCTGTATTTGAGGTACTCTAGTCTCCTCTTCCCTCCCCCCTTTTTTCCCCTTCCAAATGGCAGCTTCACATTTCATCAAGGTCGCATCAACACTTCATCTTTCTAAGAAAGATTAATAGCATGCCATAAAGTTTCCCGTGTGTCCGCATCTATCTGAGGAGCCTTTAAAACCTTATCTTCTCAGCAGGATATTTTTTTTTTTTAAACCCGATAAAAACAACTGAAAGGGTCTGCCCCACTGACCTCAGCCAGTCTCTTTCTAGAGCCATAGCAGCTTCTTTTCTGAGCGGAGGTGGCACTGCAGTATCAGAGGTGGCTGTTTTTTAATTAATTTGGTACTGTTTGTGAAGGGAAGACCTAGATAAAGGTAAGGCATTCAGTGAGTTTTTTCAAAAGAAGTGACTAATAATCAGTTTGTTGATTGGAGCCAGTCACAGGCTTTAAGAGGAGCTGAGGCAGGGCACTAGTTGATATTTATGAAAAATCCATCCCTGCACTGTTGGATATAAACAGAAATCAAATGCATCTTCCTTTGTTTACCCCTTAATTTCTTCCATAGGGTTTTCTAGTTAATGATGACTGAAAAGAAATGATTCACCTCTCCATTTCCCAAGCATGGAAGTGTCAATGAACTCTTCCCTTGCTGTAGGTGTTAACACATGGAAATACTGTTTCTGCTTGGTATCTATTGCATGTTAGTTTCTGGCATGTGCAGAAAGACTGGCTGTGTTTATTTTCAGGTATTGTTTACATAGTTTCTCTGGAACTTGTTTTAATGATGTACCGTTTGATTCTTCTGCAGAACAAAACATCTTTTTATGGATTTGTACAAATAACTTTAAATGACTGAAAAGTGAAAGTCATTTAAATGCATTTCTTCATGTTTCTTTTCCCAGTGTCATTTTTCTGAACGGCAAATTTTTTTCATGCATTCCTAGATAGTTCAACATATGAAGGTTTTCATTTATTTAAATATTTGTTTATTTATGTATTTAAATACATTTGCTGTCAGATGTTTTGTGCAAGTGCCATCCTAGGGCAGCTTGTTTTAAGACAGAAGCTTTCCAATGCAGGCATCTACACGGAAGTCATATCTATTAAGAGCATAGCTCAGATTTTTGAAGTTCATTTCTTGTTCTCAAGCACAACACATATCTCAGCCTATCATAATTTGAAAGGATCCTTTGAACAAAAAATTCTACATGCTCAACTAGGGTTTGGGGTTTTTTTTAATTTATTTTTTTATTAAGCTCATTATTACTGATGAGGGCCTGGTCATAATCCTGGAAGGTTTACTACTCTTCATTTGCCCTGGAATCAACAAAAATATAACCTGTGATGAGTAAGAGATCTGTATTTCCTTGTCAAGTGCTTTTTCAAGAACAGAGTGGTAATCAGTCCATCCATACAACCCTAGCTCTTCCAATCTTCCCATTTCTGCAGTGTTTCAGGCTTTGATTTCTGAAGTATTTTACCCAAACAAGAAAAAAATCTTAGATAGTAACAAGTAAAGAAACAAGCTTTGATGCTTTAAGGATGAGCATGAGTGTGTATTTTCCATCCCATGCTTCCAAGACCCAGCTAATGCTCGTTTGTGTCCCACAAAGGCCCACAGCACACAAACAGATATAGCAAAGCAGGGACTAAGCAGAACTGCATCAAAGGCCTTTTTGTGAAAATATGGACAATGCTATAAAACTAACCTTGTGTTAACCTACCGAAGAACAGAAGACAAGAATTCTGAATGCCAAAATATAGAGAGATGTGTGAAAGGGAAAACTTATACAAAAGTAGGCAGACTGAATAAAACTATTTATCTTTAAGCCACACAAGTCATGGTAATTAAATTAGGTCAGGCTGGCTATAAAGCTACAAAAAGCAGGCTGTAACTAATTTAGAAAGAGGCAGAGAAGACCTGAAAAGAAAACAGATTGACAGCCCCCTATTATTTTTTATCTAATCAAGGCAACAAAACTTAGGAAAAGGAAAAACACAAATCATGTTAATTTATCAAGATTTTCTCTCAAACCATTAGGATAGACAAAAATCACGTAGTCACATCTTTGAAGTGTGAAGGTTTT
Source organism: Tringa tobata (assembly GCA_033628505.1). NCBI lineage: Eukaryota > Metazoa > Chordata > Aves > Charadriiformes > Scolopacidae > Tringa > Tringa tobata. Next base: position 10,717,715 of record JAHREE010000567.1, on the reverse strand, counting down.
CACATTGTTATTCGTACTAACTGAGGGTTACATGCATGCAGATTTTACCCCTGAAAAAAACAGAATAATTCAATGCCTTAAAGTTCAGAAAGTGGTAGAGAGCATAACAAAGAATAAAGCCGATCTGAGCTTTATCATTACAGAATCATTTCACTGAGCATCCATATCATCTGCTGCTATGTGAAGAGAAATCCTAAACATCTGTGAAAAGAGGACAATTAGACTTTTATTTAAAACCATTTCTTCATAAAACCCACCTGCCAGTTCGTATTAAAACAACCCTTTTTGAAAATAGTTTCAAATATTTGCTTTGAATTTGAATGTGTCAGGTTGTATAGGGTGTGGGAACTACCATTCCTGGAAGTTAAGAAGGAAGAATTAAGACTTTATTTATAGGTGTGGATCCAGGCTCATTAAAAAAGGTTTAAAATAATATTTCAGTTGATTTCTACAGCGGTTTTCGTTCTCCAAGTGATCAGAAAAATTAGCATTCTAAGGCTGTCTGAAGGGTGAAGAGGACTGTGTGAACAAAATGGGGGAAGGGAATACACAAAAAGCCTAGCTTGGTTTGTGTTGGTGTTTAATAGCAAACAACCCTTTCCCACCCTGCTTCTCTTTTATGCCTGTTTTAGTTTTAAGTAACTTCTAAAGGTTTTCCAGCAGCAGATGACGCTCAGCCACTACATTCATCTGAAATAAGATACGAACTTTGCCCTGTGAAGAAAATATTTGAGGTTTTCAACACAATTAAGTGGTTGCAAATTTTCTGTGAAAATGGAAATTCCCTCCCATTTCTACCAATAGGTCCCCGAGGGTGAAGTTTTGACCCCAGTGAAGTCAGTGGAAACTTTGCCCTCTTTCATTAACACAAGAGTCATCCCTCATCCCACTTGCTACAATGAAATGTGGATAGTAAAGGAGAAACTATTGTCTCACTGGGGCATTGCCATTAGGCAACACCTTTTCCGACAATAACAGAGAGATGATCAGAAAAAATACAAAAAAATGCTTAAAGTCAGAAAGGCAGGGGAAAAGCAACACTAAGGATTTCTTCTTGCAGAATCTGGCCCTGACACCTTGAAAGTAGAGAAAGAAGGAACAGAAATAATTTGAAAAGGGCTCTAGGAGGGAGGGTGGGCTCTGTTCACTGCAGGAAAATGTAGTATAGAGAACATAAGCAGTCAGAGCTGGCTTGTCACTTCTTCAAAGCTGAAATGGTGCCAGCAGGTAGGATTTATTTCTGTTTGATAGAAGAGGAAGCTCTCACCCTTCAACTTGAAGAGGACTCAAAACTCCTCTTCAATAGCAAGACAGAATTTTAGCAAAAAAGTTACAAAATTAATTAACAGGACCCAGAGCATTGGCCCAGAATTTGGCCCAAACACAGGCTGAGAGATTCCCAGTGTTTTTGTACCAAAACTTGTTGGGTAAACCTTCTCTTTCCCCTTCATACCTCCTCTCCTCTACCTGCCTCCTTATCCGTCTTCTTCCTCTCCATCATTCACTGCTTCTGACTCCACATTGCTTCGTGCTGCTACCTACTCCCTGCCTTCTCTTTGCACATCTGCTGTCACTGGTAGAGGCTCCAGGGATGGTCCTCTGGCTCCAACCCAACCTGAGCCAGATCACGACAGCAGAACTTAGTTTCTCGATCTTTGATGCCCTTCTCATCTCTACTGTACAAGTGTACAAATGTTAGCACTGCAAGACATTTTTTCCTCATCTGTCACTTTAAGTCACTAATGTATAGAGAATTACTAGCAGAATGGGTCTCCTCCAAGGACACAGACATTTCCTCTTGACTTGTGAAATATTGAATTAATACATTGTGGGGAGGTCAATATCAGAACCATTTTCCTCCAATTTTTTTCTGCTTTGAGAACAGAATGCGTTTGGGAACTTGCTGCAATAAGACACAGAGCGGAAACAAACCTACCTTACCTTATGGCTGAACTCTCAATTGTGCCTTAGCACACCCTGATTTGAAATGTCTTAAGGCCACTTAGCGTTGTCATCATTTCACAAGGAAGGTAGGCCACCATTTTCAGAAACATATGTCTGGCATTCTGTCTTACTCCTTTACTGGCTTTTACTTAAGTCATCTCTTTGTGTGCTTAATGTTTAGTGGAGTGGAGTTCTGAATATATCAGAAACTGCCAATGGACATGGGCTGAGGCAACAAGGTACGAAAGTGCTGTTACCAGGTGCAGAGTCTTGCTAAAATGACTAGCCAGAGAGTAATATAGAAACAGATTTTTAGAGATAAACCACACACGCAGGTCTGAACTCCAAGATTTCTGTATAGCAATTTACTGCTCTTTGCAGTGTGCACATGTAGCCAATATGAGCCAAGGGACTGAATTAAACCTGCTGAGCTTTGACAGATTGGTTTTTACTTCATTTTTATTGCTTATAGGTAGAAGGGGACCTGACAACCTACTACAGATTCTGGATCTACAGGATTTGGACCATAATATCTTATGTTTTATTATGTTTCTTTAAAAAGACTCCTCCTATTTAACTAGAAGCTGTAGTTTCTATTATTTTTTTCTATTTTATTCTTAAGATAAATTGGAGATGGCACAGAGTGGTGGAAGAGCAACAGCCTTTAGAAGCACTCGCCAAAATTAGAGTTTGTGAAATACTTTCCAAACATCTGCATGAACAGTGCTACATCAACCTTCCAGCCGACTGGTTAAAAAGAGCGTCCTTTAATGTAAAGCGTGTTCCTTGGGATTTCTTAATGTAGTTAATTCTTCATCTTCTTTTTATACTTTGCCAGTGGTCGTTACCTCTGAGTCTTTTCCACTAACTGTTTCTTTTAGTTTTGGCATGATGCTGTACATTTTCATTGCATGGGGATCTCCTCAAACAAAGGAAAGTTATGAAACTGTCAGATCAGATTTCATATATTACTCTTGGCATTGCACTCACTAGACCCTGTACACAGTGAATTTTGAAAGCCTCTGATCTTTTATAACCATTTCCAGTCTTTTACATACATTTTAAAGTTCCTCATCTGCAGTCACTGGGAATATGATTATTAAAGCTGAGGTAATTTGGATATTTTATTTCTGTAAAGATATATAGAATGATCCATTACACCATAAATCGTTTCTAATGTTTCATTATCCTTCTATAATTCTTATTGTTTTATTAAGATTCTGAATTTATTTCTCTGCCCTCCTCCCTTTTTTTTTCATGCTAGGGATATATAATGCTTTAGAACTTAAAATCAAGGTGCATAGATGTAAGAATAGATTACTCCAGTTTGTTATATTTTCAGCACCTTTGGTTTTTAAATCAGATCCATGCTTCCTTTTATTATGTTTTTTTGCTTTGTGATTTTTGAAAAAGTGTTTCTTCTCTATGCATCTTTGATTTAGTAGATTTACATGCTTGTATAAATGGTAAAATGTTCAAAACTATTTAAACTATATCAAACATCTTTGATTTAGTAGATTTATATGCTTATATAAATGGTAAAATGTTCAAAATTACTTAAACAAAAAAGGGTATTACATTCTTCTATCTGATACACAAGGTGGGAAAAAATCAGTGGGTGCTTGTCTAGAATGGCAGTGTTAAGGTGCTCAGGTATTTGTCAGAAAGTGTGCTTATGGGAATGAACACTGACAACGGGTTCAGAGTGGTGAGCTCCTCCTAGGTCTTATGGTACCATAAAATGGAGACATCAAGGACACAAAATCTTTTTTGCTCCTCCCAGACTGCTCTGTCAATCTGAAAGCCTTATCATGATCATGCATTAGCACCTCAGTTATTAACCATCTTGTGGGGTAGGATGAGTGTGATTTCTCTGCACTATTGTGTTCCTCCTCAGTTCAGGGAAATCAACCAAACTGAAGATACATTGACCTTTTGAGACTTAAATAGAAGAGGAGACCCCTTGACACAAAATCCTTTAAGTGTATTTATATAGTGATTCCCTTGGCCAACTCAATGGGCCACACAAAGAATTTCTAGAGCTGAAAGCGAGAGCCTTGATGACTATAGTCTAAATTAAATGAAAAAGCTAAACTTGCTGGAGAACATTAAGAGACAGAAATCTCATGTTACTTGTGGGATCATAACTCAACAGTTGCTTCAGAGATCAATCGCACACGACTTCTGCGGGAAAGAAGAATAGATCTGCAACAATTGGCTGAGATGACAGGTTATCCAGATGTCTTTTCTGAATGCAAAGAAAACAAAACCATGCTGTCTTTCATGCTTGTGTTATAAACAACTGGCGTCCACTTCTGAATGTCCCTTCTTCCTTTCCTTCACTCGTATGAGCACTTAAATTTAAAAGGGGGAGTTATTTTTTAAGTCTCTCTCAAGCTTCTGATTGTACTTCCTTACTTACGTGTATAGCTCATGGACAAGTCACAGCAGAATATCTGCTTGCCTTTGTTAGTAATACAATAGACTTTTGATTGCATCTGTCTTTCCAAAACCACCTCTTAGTAGCTTTTTCATCCTGTCTAGGAGATTAGTAACTTTCTTAGAAGGATTATTTTATCCTTTCTGTTTTTCAATTTCTTTCCATTTTTCTTGGCCATCTACTTGGCAGTGCAGCCTACTATTCAAGTTCCTTCTGCTTTTCTTAGCTCAGATGAAAGTCCTTCCATGTCTACACACCAAATGTTGGTCTCCTGTCCCAGTGTTTCTTTTGACTGATCCTGTTACCGGTTCCATATCCTGATCTTTTGAAATTTCAGGTAGTATATTCAGATAGCATATAGTACTTCAACGTCACTACTTTCAGTTATGTTTATTACTTCATACATCATCCTGAACTGGCAACACTAAAGCTGTCTTCTTGCTTAGTGAAGAGCTCTGCATGAGGCATGAGTAGACTTTCCTTTACTTTTTGTCTTCAACACAATATGCCTTCCTACCTCTATTCACTGTTTGCTTTAATCAGATGACTATTGCTTCTCTATGTATTGAAATACCATTGTATGTCAGTGAGGGTAAGTCATTGTTCTTCTTGCATGGTAAAGAACTTTTCCAACCCAACGGTACACCAAGAGTATGGCTGGGTTGAGCTGGGACATGTTAGAAAGAAATCATTCCCAAGCCATCAGGGAATAAATCCTTGTGGATTCTTCTCTTAGCTGAAAGCCTCTTTCTTATTTCAGAGAAATTCCAAATTTAGCTCAGCTATTTTTTCCTGTGCTGGGAATATATATGTAATGTCTCTGGGAGAAGGACATTAAAACATTTTTCATTAATGAGGTTTGTGAATAATACTGCCTATGCTGGTCTCGACAGCAAGCATATAGAGGCCATTGCCTAGAGAAACTCTGCAATTCATTAGCTAGTTTTATCTTTCTTTCAAAAAAGAACAAAAAAATCTGACCGATATGCCTATCCAACAATCTCTGAAAAGAAACAATTCTTCAGCCAGACCATTCCCTTCCCTAACAACGAAGTCAAACAAAGAGAAGTCATGTATTTACGTTTTTGTTTCTCAAAGAGGAAAGCCTATAATCTAACTAAGAAATGTTTTAGATTTAGAAAATGGGATTTTTTTTTGGAGGCAAATATCAGAGAACTAAAGGACAGTGCAAAGAAGTGAATGAGAAATATGGCAAGGTTATCAGTGAGTGTAATGTGGAGGAAAGTAGTCTTTAATGAATAAAAAGGAAAGTATTTTAGGAGAGGGTTCCCGTGTTTAACAGAACCCTAAGCTTTACTCTAATTGGTATGGGCAGAAAATCCGTCAGGTTTGCTCAGAGAGGTTCACCTTGTGACCAAGCACATTAGGGAAGCTGCTATATAGCACCGAGTTCAGTATGGAGATTATTACACCACTTAACCTTGTCCTCAGGTCAGGCCCTCCTAGATCCATTAACTGTCATTTTGTTTCCTCCCACTTTCAAAAGCCCTTGAGATGGTCTGAAAATAAAGGGCCTGTTTTACTTCAAATCATTTAGCATGTTTGTAGCTTTGATCTCCTAACCTTTAGCAAGGCAGGGCAGCACAAGAGTGTTGTGGCATTGCTGTGGTATGGCATAAGCAACCCTGTATAAGACTGGTAACCCTGGCATCTGAGACACCATTTCTTATTATCAGGACTTTCGTGTTACTAGCTGGTAATTTCAACTCCTAGAGATAAGTAGGATTCTCACAAAATAATGATTGAACTTAATTTTGTTTCATTTTTTAAATATCTCTTGAAAGTACTCCACCACAGTTTAGAAAAGAAGAAGGGAAACATTCACTCACCTGAAGGAAAAGAAAGGTGACTCACATTGGGCTGAACAATAAGACAAAGGAGGACATGTGGCCAGTGCACATTGCACTCCAGCTATTCTCAGCTGGAGGATGGTCCTCTGGAGGCTGGCATAGATTTGAGTCTCCTGGTGATGTCTTACTTTACCCCAGGATCCTCATATAGAATTTTAAATTTGGCCTTAGGCAAATAATCTTAATCATGGCTCCCCTATAAATAAAATGGAACCAATGAGATTTACTTAACCTAGAGAAGTGAAGAGCTTTTAATTTGTAAATACATATGAAGCATTTAGATTGAAGATAGTATTGCTTGTGCAGTACAATAATGGGATGACTTACCATCTTATTAACCAAATTAATTGATCAGCCTTTCTTAGGTGAACAGTGAAAGGAAAAAGCTTCTGTTTAAATAAAATACTGGTTTAATTTGCTATGATGGTTTAAGACATATTACTAGAGGTGGTCTTTAATACAAGTCTCATGGTATCCTTAAGCCATAACTCTTGGGACCACCTCCTTCCTCATACTTTTTCCTCTGAGCAGGAATGTTGCAGCAGAGCACAGTTCAGCACTACATGCCCCATTAAAGGAGCTTATATAGCATCCTATAGGTCTGGTGGGAACCTTTGGCAGACACAAAAATACTCTGGAAGACTGTGGGAATGCTGATGACCTGACAATGATTTATAATATTGCATTAGAAAAATAAATACCAGTATAAAATGGCAGAACCTGTCAGAATGGATCAAACAAAGATTTGCCAGTAACTATGCTGTGCAGCTTTCCAAACCACTGAACCTGCCGGTTAGCCTAGGCCTCTCTTTCCTCCAAACCTTCATAAAAATTTATTGCAGATGGGTACTAAGAAACTACAGGAAAATCCTTCACTGTTCTAACAGCATCTCTGCCTTATGATAGTCTTGCAGTAACTCTTTTTTTCCCTTCCCCAGCAGGAGAGGTTTTCTCCAGCCCAACATGGTTTAATGGTTTAATCCTCTCTTTACAAATAGCAAAGAAAAAAATTTATTGGCCTATCTGGGAAAGCCAAGGGATGAAGTACCAAAAAACTGTATATGAACAAGAGAGGCTTAAATCACACTTGCAATTGCAGGCACAGTTTCAGCTGCTGTGTGAGGAGCCCCGAGACTATTCTCAGCCCAGGCATTATTTTGCTCTGGGGGCTGATGGTAACTAACTGCCCAATATATCAGAACAAGACAGTTTTGTGTAATTTGGCTTCTCTTCTGCTATGTATTCATCAATACATCAGGAGCAAAAAAAAGCCCAACTAAGAGCAAACCTGGGCGACGGTGTGATTTGGAGCTGACTGAAGGCTGGAGTAATGGAGCTGTTTACCGGTACGCTGGGGACCAGGACTTGGCATGTGCCATGTCCTTTTGTACTGCTCGCTGAGCAGAAAGGCATGACAGATCCAGCTTCGAGATCCAGCTGGACATGCTGTACCGATAAATCTCCTCTCACACTGGTGAACCTCAGCATAGCACAGGCCTGGCTCTGGTGGCTGTACACTTGTACACCATTCATTTGTATCATCCTGAATGCAACAGGTTTACAATTAGATACTGGGAGTTGTAGGCTGCAGTAGCCGAGCAGAGCCCTGAGCAATGCCAGCACCTGCAGCAGCTCCAAGGGCTGGGGTGATTTTGTTTAGAAGCTGTGGCGAGTGTCCTGTGCTTTTCTGTGTTCAGGTGTGATGGCCCGGCTCAACATAAAGCCAGCAATGGCTGTGTACAAAATACAGTGCTGCTTATTTCCAAGCAGTATGCAAGTAACCCAGGCTCTCTAAAGGAAAATTGTTGAGCAGTGTATTGTCTGATGACATGAAGGCAGTAGTTTAGAGAGATGTGGTCCCAAAGCCCTGATCTGTCCCTTTGACCTTGACACAAGTGCCTGCCTACTTTTAAACTTAAAGATGACCAGTTTAAACCTTACTGACATCAAAAGGTCAACTCCACAGACTCAGGATGTTCACCTGAGTAGTTTATTTGCAGAACTGGGCTCTTGCCTAGCCAGATGTTTGAAAACAGATAATTTATCATCACAGAGACAGGAGTTAAAGATTGATAGGGTAAGTTAGTCTAAGATAAAATTTCTTTTCTTTTCCTGAAGGAAAAATCTACTGTAGCTAAAAATGCAGGTTACTAATGTAGTATGTGGATTTACCAAAATGTTTCTCTGTGCACACAATTTTTGAAAAAGAGGAACACTACCTATTTTTCTTTCCATTTACTGTAATGTGCTAGTGAATCTACTGGGGAATTTAATTCTGTGGAATTTGGGATCTTACTCCTCAATGAGGAAAGTCTGAGAACTGAAAGCCACATTTGCTGGAAATATCAGTAATTGGGATGTGGAATTCAGGACATGTGGAATTACAAATAGCAGTAATAGACATCTGTTCAAGCTGTCTTAATTTTTTCCAAATATTTATTGGTACGGTTTGTCTGATCACATATATCGCATTTATTTCATTGGTAACAACTCTTTTTTGTCATGAAGTATATATGAAATTTAAGCTTATCCTGTATATTGCTGTTAGTGCTTTTTTAAAAAAAATATAAATTATTAAGCACTGAAAAATCCAAAATAGAAAAGAGGACTTTTTAAACATGAAAAAACGTGACAAGCATGTACAAGCATTTGGAGAACTGATTGGCATTCCATAATGAATAGCATGAGAATAAATTATAGCTAACGAAAATCTTATTAAGGGATATTGAAAAGCATAAAATCTCCTTATTAAAAAGCAAGCAATAGGACAAGTGCAAGAGTTAAGCAAGTATCTGATTCATTTATACATGCCCTGAATCAAGATTGAATGTGTAGAGATGTGTCAGTATGATTTTGATATTATAATTATATCTGTTTTCATTCATTAAGAGGTTACAGATACAAAGAGATAATCTCTTATCTCATAAGAGAATATTTTTGGCATAAGAGAATACTTATTAAGGCTACAGATCTGAATAAATTTTACACTGACTATGAAGCGTGCTTTGTGCATTCCTGGTGACAGTAGGTTAAATCTTGAGATAACCACTTCAGACTGGCTGCATACTTCAGTATTTTCCCCCCTTCACAGTTGTTAAAACTTTATAGAGCCTCAAAACATATCCAGATGGACAGTAACTGTGACTGCCACTTATGAAACCAGTATAATCTAGCACAATACACAAAGTAGGCTAAGTGTGGAAGGAAAACAAGTTCTGAATAGAGGACCTCCTTGGAATATTGGATCAGCCATCAGACACACCAATTCTGTTTAGACAGGCCTGTTATACACACCCAAATGTTCTGCAAAACAAAGCACACCCCCAACCTTTCACCACTGCAGCTCCTAAACACTTCTGCCCAAGGGTGGTCTTCACCCTGCTTGAGGCAGTATTTGTGCTTACATCTTTATTCACAAAATGAAGCATTGGTTTCCATAGTTTTTTGGCAAAGCTGAGACACATAAACCATGTTCTTCCTCTCAGAGGAATATCGTATCTTGGCATTTTTATTTGGGTCTGACCTTTTAAAATATGCAATAGGAGAATATGAACAAATAGATCACTGTACCATTGCGCTGCCATTCTGTCTCCAGTGGATTCGCCCACACACCTCCTTCAGCCTGCTCGTGTGAAGCCAGGATTATCATAAATAACATAACCGTAGCGGAGAATTTGGTCAAGATAATAGTATTGTTATTTGAAATTTTAGTCTGTTCATTCACTTGTTGGATAATATCTGCTAAGAACACCAAATACCAAAATATAGTGGCTTCTACAGATTTTTGTGCTGGGCACAAAAATAATACATACAGTATGCATATATCACAACATTAATAGGATAATTAGGTAGTAGAGTCATGAAATAAGAAAAAAGCCCAAACCTTGGAAGATTTACAGCAACTAAATCTATGGCTTCATTCCTTACTCAAACTAGAATGGGTGCTTAATTCAACTGAACTTAATTCTGACACCTATTTCTCCTTAGTGTATGCTGGCAGAGACGCATCTGAGTGCAGCAAAGCATGCTCAATTATTTCCTTATTTGTCACATTGCACAAGATTCCAACTTACAAGTTAGCAATTAAATTTTTTGTTTTTGGAAATCGCGATTTTAATTCATAGTATTTCACCCCCTCTCCTGCCTTTTTCCCCTTCCCTTCAATTCATTGTAGTCACATTATATGTTAGAACCCTAGTGCAACTGTTCAGGTTGTGTACCTGCTGCTTGTGGAGAGAGTGTGTTTTGAAACATATTGTGCAAAAGGACAGCATCTCTCAACACATGGTAGTAGTGCTGTGTTTTAGTTTGCTATGTTGCAGAAAAGATTGCTTGCCATATGTCTTAACAGAGCCTGCTGCTCTTGTCCAAGAAATTGGCTAAAGGAGTTAAGATTATTTAACTTTTCTGTGGTCTTTTTGTATCATGATTGGAGATTGGCATGTGAAGTATTTAATTAAGCTGTGAATATTGCTTTATATTGCTAAGTTAAAGAAATGCTGTGTCAGTCAGCTATCTCTGATTAACAAACTTAATTAAAAGTAAAAAAGGTTAAGTAAAACCTGAATAATCTTGGAGTCTTTTAACCAGTTGTAATAGATCCATACAAAACTATTCTATTGAATAAGGAAGCTATCATTAAGGCTTTTGTCAAAGCAAAAAAAAGCCCAACAATTAGTTCCAATATTTTTGTTTGGGTTTTCTTCATGTTGCAAACAAAGCTCCAGCCTTCAGCATTTCAGCTCAGCTCCGTTTCATACCCGAGGTGACTGAGCCACTTGAGCAGTCGGTTGCATGTAAATGTGCCAAACAAGAACCAGATCATAAACAAAAGCACACTGGGGCTTCAATAAACAAAGCACAAGAGCAGAATATTAACCACGAATTCTACCTAGGTAAAAATTCCTTTTGCTTGGTCATGGCATATAACAAGGTTTCATGCCTCCCTTTCTGGCACGTTTGGTGCCACAGACTCCCCAGGAACTTTATTTCATTCAGATGTCTGCTTCTTAATGAGCTGATCTTCAGAGGAACAGCAATTTAGTGATTCATTGCTGGGCTACACCTTTAGCACATGATTTTCTCTCACAATAATTCATGAAATAGGAAACTTGCTGTATCAGGGAACTCAAAGCAGAAGCAATTGCAAGAATGCTCATGCAGCTAACATTGGAAATACAGGATTCGCTCATTTAGCTGCAGAAATTATTTAAAAATTTATTAATTCCTTCCAGTGGCTTAAGCACTAATTAGGGACTCCAAGGTATGTTAGAAAAGATGCTGTGTCATTAAACAATACTGTTTTAAACATCAGTATATACAAAAAGCAATAGAAGTGATTCAAACATGTCTGTCTTCTTCATGCCTGGTGGCTGCATCTGCTTCACATCTTTTAATTTTTCAGGCTTGTACCTTTGGATAGGAGGAGACCACCATGTATGGGCTAGTTGTTAAAATACGTTTCCTTCAACCATTCATTCTGTCCAAAGGCTTGCAGTTGGGGAACTGCTCAAAACACTCCTTTAGCGAATTATGGCTGTATGAGGAGGACTCGTAAGGGAGAGAAAAAAGAGACCTTGTGATTTGACTCCTCCCTGTAGTTTATCTAATTTAATTTTTCAAGTCTTGATTTTGACTGTTTTCTTATCCCGAATGCCCCCTTGAAGGCCAGCTATGTCCTAAATTTACCATGTTGACAAAAGAACCAAAAGATTGCTTTGTTAGATACGTATCAACAATTAATTAATCAATTTTAAAATATTTGCTTTCCCTCAGTATTTCTGCACTACATCTGCTTCTTGAAGCAAAGAAGTAACAGCTGAAGAACAGTTGGAAATATTGAGCTAGCTAAGTATAAAAGGTATGGATGAGAATGTTAAGACTTGGTTATAGTTTTTCAGTATTATCACTGACCATCATTATTTCATCATGTCAGCAGAAAATTGGATGTATTTCATTTGGGAATTAGTACACTTAGCTAGACAAATGCTTTTCTAAATATCATTCAGTCATTAGTGAACTTGAGGAGCTAGATTACAGTATAAAGTTGTATTCTTGTGTCGGATGGACCTGTTTAAGTCTAGGAGATCTCTACTGATTTAACTGAAATTGCTTGAATTTAATGCACAGTAATTGGAATTGGTCTATGTAATGAACAGACTCTACTATGTGTAGCACCGTTAAAAGGTAACATAAGAAAAGCTTAGCTGGATACAGAATATAGCCACAGACGAGTGAAAAATAACACATATGACTATGCAAATGCTGTTCTCTAACAAGATTCTGAATTAGTAAAATATGAATCTAAAGTCATAATTGGTGTCATTTTCCAGATGAAGGAGGACTTAGGATTTATGAAAAGGTGGGTTATTTTTGTCTCCACCATCAGACTACAAAAATACAAAATTAGAAAGATAGAGAAGAGAGAGGTATTTTTCTGAACCACAGAAACCATCCTGTCCTCTTTCCTCCCAGCCTTTTCTTTTCCTTTCAGGTCCATTTGGACTAACATCAGTCAGTCTCGTTACTTTAGTCTTTTTTGCTGATGGTCTGTGGGTTTCCAGTTTATTTCTGCATGACCTGAAAAATTCATATGCACATCACAAGCTGACCAAAATGTTCTTTAATTATTTCCCAAGAGCTTTGCTCCGTTCTCTGAGCAGGCACCACTGTGTTGCTACAGTGAAGGTCTTGTCAACACTCCCATTATAGATGTCTAATTTTGCAGGATACTATAACCCAGCTGACTTAATTGTGTAGAGCTGCAATTCATTCTGCAAGATTTCAGGAAAGATGCCAGTTATTTAACATGCTTACATTGAAATAACTTGGCTTTTTTTTCTCTTTTCTTTGCAGGGGTGGGGGTGAGGGGGTATCTGAAATGTGATAAAAAAACCCTCAACTAATCACATGCACACAAAAAAAAGAGTTAGAACTTCCTAGGTTGCTTCTCGTCAAGGTAGCCCTTCATTCCGAGCTATATGTTGTCTTTCTCAGGTACTGGGTTTTAGACTCAAGTGTCTCTCCTAATGCCTTCCAGGGGAACTTAATAACCAGCTGATATCTTGGTAATGTCTTTCTCTCACTTTTAATCCTCCTGACTTTAAGGACACATTAGCAATGATACATTTTTAAATATCTTATTAGAACATAAAAGTTTTATGAACACGATATTGAGGGACAGTCACTGCTTCAGCTGGGTACTACACACCACCCATGTGTGGCCTCTGTCACTATGAGTAGTTACTTTAGATACTAAACAGATATCAATACATTTAGCCCTGGGATGCCTTCTACCAGTGGCTGAAGAAAGCACACATTAGCTTGTTGTGAGCAATGCTATTGCCACTGCCAGGCGTTGTCCCCTCCTCCTAGTGAAGGTAAGAAAGGTATTGTCATACTTGTGAGGCCTTCAGAAGTATTCGGAGCATTTGGATTAGGTTCAGATAAAACTCTGGCTTTTTGAGTATTTATGTATGAAAAATCTTTGAACTGTTTGAAAATAGTCAATGATATCTTCTGCATTTGTGCAGTCTAAAGGGATTTTAAAAATTCAGATCGTAGCAGCTGAAGGTGAGAGAAAGTTCACCCCTTATTGGTAATCCAAATTTGTCAAGGCAGTTTTATGAAAGCAGTGAAGTGAATGCAGAAACTAAAACCAGGGATCGCTTGAAAATGGTCTAAGCCAAAAACAAAGCAGAAAAAATGAGCAGGCATTGCTACTATAGCTTACATCATATGTAACTTAAATAAAAGGGAACAGGTTCGATATAAAGTGTGTGGGTGAGGCAGGCAGACACATGGCGTTGGCGATACAAGGTCAAACATGAAACTCTTTCTTCCAAATTGAAATCCAGGGAATTGTCAACAAGACCCCATTCACTTGGAATAAGTGAAAATATGATTGTGAGGGGCCTGATGATAACCCCAGGACAAATGCTGGTCTCCTTCAGCCTGGCGTCAATTCAGAAATCTTCCGGCTGCACTGGGACTGCTTTGCATTGCTGTTCAATAGAGCTGGAGCAGACTTTCGCCCTGTATCATAACACATTTATCCCCAAGGCGAGTGTATGCATCTGTTTTTGCATTCAAGTTTTTTCTTGTTCAGTTCAATAGTTTCTTGCTAGTAGCCTCAGGGATATTTCAATAAGATGAACCCTTTTACCTACAGGACCATAAAAAGAGAAGAGCTAACAAGGGGCTATGAGGTGTTACAGCAAAGGTGATGAGGTGCCTTTATGGGACCTCTGCAAAGCGCTTGACACCCCAAGTACATCAGGCAGAATTCCTCTTTCACCAGTGTCTCGAGGAAGGTGGAAAATGAAGCCTTTTTCCCAACCATTGCTCCCCTGCGCACGTGTGCACAGGAAATCTTGAGGCACCGTCTGTGGCGTGTTAAATGCTCTTTACTCAGCCAATGTTCCCAATTCCTGGCTGAAAATGCATGGAAATCCACTGGCAAACCTAAGGCTGTCAGGGATTTAAGCCGTTATACTCAGTCATATTTATATTCTATTAATGGTAGATCAGTCTTAATGAAGACAAGCTCCACCGCTAGTTTCAGTTACAGTCTATGTGGTGTAACGACTGCTATACAGTGTATATGGAAATTTCTCACCAGTGGGAGGGCATGGACAAATTCTACATAGCCACCTTTTATAAATGATGGATGTATTAGCCTCTTTTCATGCCAATGAGGTCCTAAGAACTTGGCTTCCAGACTCTTGAAATTTGGCTTGGCCAAATCATTTAGCGTTGATATCTCGGTAAGCATCACTGTGCCGATTCGCTGTTTAATCGTTATCCAAATGACCCCACTGGGCTGTTACTCGCAGCTCACATCCAGCACCTCGCTTTGGGAAAAAAAGATCCAGCATCACTAGTCACTGCTCCTTGTGCAGGACTGGCAAGATGGGTCGGGCAAACAGGATTCTGACTGTATTTACCTTTTTTAAATTAGTCAAAATCTTTTCCTCTATATTAAAGCACATTTCAATATTTCCTGAGGTCAAATGGAGAATACCGAGTTTGCACTTTGCAAATCAGTAATCTGAAAAAATTATATTAGAAGAATGAATACATACTTCAGAAGACAAATTTTATATGAATATATAAGGTATGATTTCTATGTGGACTTTTAAGTTAGAAGTCTGCTTAAAGGAAAATTTGTTAGACCCTCCTTCCTGCTTTAGCAATTAGAGGACTATTTCTTTTCCAAAGATAATGCAACAGTTAATTTTCTGCTTTAGTTATAATGCCTTTCCTCAGCATCAGTTGCTACTAAATAAGTCCCTATCATTTTTCAAGGGCGTAACTTGCAACAAGACAGCAATAACAATTACATATTGTTTTCAAATAAGATGCCATTTTCCTTTCTGGCAGGCAGCAATGGGGTTTTAATGTGTAACATTTGTTTAATAAAACTCACAGATGCTTCTTTGACAATTGCAAAGGAAGAAAAGAGAGGAAAACAAACCCAAAGAAAAGGCAGAAAATATAAAGAGCAAATGAAAGATTCAGCTTCCATCACAACTATTCATCTTGTGTCCCAGGCTGATGATGCACGTTCTGGCTGGCTCAGACATCTCTGGTGAACCTGTGCATAGCAGGGAACTGCTGTGATTTGAGTCCTTGCTTTGCTAAAACATTGCCTTGATTTCCCACAAAAACAAAGAAATACTGCCTGCTACCAGGAGGCCCTAACTTCATGAAGGTCACAGGATTTTGGCATTTTGAAGCAATTTGGCTGAGCAGGACAGATTTTTCTGTTGATTACAGGTGGTTGCTGTATCTCCAAAGTCTGCCTACACTTCTAGTTAATAGTTTGTGAATTGCAGCAGACAACATTTCTCCTTTTGGAGCAAGAGATAACATATATATAACTGATCGACTATTTTTGTAATAAACTTAAAAAAATATCATTCTCATCTTAAAACCAAAATCAAACCCCACTTCTTTGCAATGAAAACTCTTTAATATCAAGGCAACGGATACACCAGAGAAAGAGAGAGGGGACACAGATAGATACACTGCAGAAAGCAGTACCACCTTCTAGCTGAGTGTCCTGAGCCCTTTTAAATACAAGAGGCCAATCTCTATTATTATCTCTTCAACTATAAAAGGATGTGGGGCTGAGAGAGGAACCTACCTCGGTGCACCCAGCCAGCTGCAGAGTTCTAATAACATCTTGGGTCTCCCACCTCGTGTAGAGCCCCAGCTTCTGGCTCATCAGATGCCCACTCTGAATCAAGATGGGAAATATTGGAAGAGAGTTACTATGCAAGTGGGGCCAGTCAAATAAGAGCAAAAATCATAGTGGATAAGCTTTCTAAAATGTACAAATAATGAACATAAACAGAAATATATAGAAAACAAATATAAATGGCACCAAGCTTATTCAAGACCAGCCTGAATAGGGCTTTGAGCAACCTGGTCTAGGGGGCAGTGTCCCTGCCCATGGTAGGGGGGTTGCAACTCAATGATCTTTAAGGTCTCATCCCATCACTCCAGTAAATAAAGCGCACTGTGAAGTGGCAGTAGTCTCACCTGAAAGAATGGAAAAGCCAGCATCTACAGAAGAGCCAGGACAGTAGCTAGAGCCATTGCTTTTTCCATGTCTATTTTTTGAGCCCTCCAGCATATCCGGTGAGTGGCTGTAGGCACTTTTTCCTGAACATACCCAAACCGCTAGACTCTGAAAGTCTGTCAGCACCATCTCATGGCTGGTGCCAGGGAGCAAGAGGCAGGTGAATGTAAGTGCCTCTGTCTAAGTGGCTGGACAAAATCCAGGGTCTCCATGTATTCTGCGTTATAAAGAAAAATTGTTATTCTTACCATGTGTCTGTGAAGCAATCCTGCTTACCTACAAAGGTCCTGTTCGCCAGGAACAGGAGGAGTCAAGCTGCAGGAGATGGTTTCGTTCACACAGCTGTAGGTCAGGTTCAGCCAGGATTCAGCTCACCAGCCCTCTCCCCCTCAGCTTCCCACACTTGCTCCATCTCCAGTCTGTTTGGACTATTTCCTCACTCTTAGCTTCTCTGCTCGTTTCTTCTTTTATGTAGACACAAAAATCTCCAGAAAACAGCTCAATGGGTCATGACTAGCACATCTCTGCACCTTTGTTTTGGATGGTAAAATATCTCTGTAGAGAGAGAATGGGGAGTGGGGTGTCTGAGTGTTATATGAAGCAGGTTCAGTGAATTTTCACTCATCTGATCCCAATGCCTTTAATCTGAATGACTGTCTATGCAATCCAGTATTTACTAATGAGAGCAGGTCCAAAAACTACTGCCGCAAAAGTATTGTTTCCTAAATTTAGGTACTCTGCAAAAATTTACAAATTCAATTTGTATTATCGTGGAATACTAGCACATAATTTTTCATTAAAAATTGTGTCCCATTGTAATGTTTGCAGCTCTTTCACAGGGCTATCATCCAGAAACAAGGCAATGCCAGCTAATCTCCATAGGTAATGGGACGTCACATCCTGACCTTGGTAACAGGGGTTTTTTCCAGTCATCACATAAACACTTCACTAGCACAAAAAGTAATCAGCAGGCATCATTTTGTAATAGATGGCAGACTGGAAAGGGAGTAGTTCCCAAATGACAGCGCTGCCATGCTTCCACAGCTCGGCCTATAACTTGTGATAGTATTGTGCACAGATTTCCTCTAGAAAAGGGATTCCCCAGAGAGCTACAGATCAGGAGATCCTTCCTCATTATCCACCAGAAACTGTGGACAAGCTCCCTGGGAAAAAAGCAAAATAAAACATAACGAAGAAATGCATCTAGTTCTTATTCTGTAGCAACTCCAGTTGTATTTTTCTCTTCCTCCAGCAAGTAAGAGAAATGCTTTTGGTTTGTGTCTTGTTTCCTACCTCTTCGAATTACAGCTGAATACTAGGGATAATTGTAAAAGCAAAAGGAGGTCTTTTTTTTTAAAGCAGAAATATCCAGGAATAACCATGTTCTAACTCACAGCAATGTTCTGAAAAGTCATGTTGTTATGGTTTGAGAAAAACCATAACAATTTTCTGTCGTTTAGACAATTATTCTATCACCTGATGACTCCTCCCCACCCAGAAAGCAGAATTGGGGAACACAAGGAAATATGAGGGTTGAAATATAAATAGATTTAATAGTACAAGAATAAATAATTAACAATGATAATAAAGAACCAGTATTAATCTCGTTACTAATATAAGATATACAAGAATTATGCTTAGCCCATTCTATCAGCAGGAAGCTGTGCACTCCCAGCAGTGGACAACAAATGTCAGACACTGTGAGCGCTACGGCTCCGACACTGGGGCAAGGAGTTCTCTGGCCTGTTGCCATCAAGGGAGAGAGACCCACGCAGCAAACTTTTCTAGTTTATATTGAATGTGACATTCATGGTATGAAATAATCCTGTTGGCCAGCCTGGGTCAAATGCCCAGGCCTTGCTCCTCCTCATCCCTGCACCTGGCAAGGCTCGAAAACACTGAGACCTTGAATCCCATATAGCCTAGCTGGCTATAAAGTAAATATTTTCATGAATTCAGTCACTAGAGTTTTCTAAAAGTGCAGTTTTCCCTAGCATTAGAAGATAAATCAGTCCTGTGTCGCTCAGCCAGGACACGTGTTTGTAAATCTGAAAGATTTTTAACGGATTTTGTGTTGAGGATTGGACAGAAAAACATCAGCCAGAGTCACTGGTGTCCTCTGATGGCTTGCTGTCCAATTAGCCTGTAAAATTTCCATTAGCTTAAATGGAGGCAGGATTTCAAGCTATGCAGATGATATCTTCCTGAGAAATATCCATAGATTTTAATGCAGGACAAGTATACGTTCAGTGTGCCTTCCCACATACAATGCACTTGCTATACTGCAGTTGGCTGAGCAAAAGCTGGTGGCACAGCTCTCTGTACAGCCAGTCCACGCTGCCTCCTTGGGCGTTTCTTTCCTGAGGCTTTGCCTGTTGCTGTTTTAATTCTTCACACAGTGGGACTCCATCACTCACTTTCCTTGGGCGATCATTCCATGGTTTAGTAGCTATTACTATGGCTTTTTTTTACCCCTGACATTCAACCTTGTTTTTACTTTCCTTAATTTAATTCTGTTCTCTACAAATCTTTTTTTTTTTTTCTCCACGGGTATTAAAGTGTTCCTTTTTTATTCCAGATAAAGTAAAATTTTAGCAACTAAAAATTTATATTATTTCTTAGTTGGGAGACCTAATTTTGAGCAGGTATAGGTAATTACGGATTGTACTTAGGAGTCTACTAAAACTTTCTGCTTGATTAACTGTCCCTGCAGGGATGATAATTGTTGTTACTCATGAAAGTATCAAGCACAGACCAAGAGCAGAGGCACAGCCCGTCCAGCAGCATACGGGCTGGCATTGTCGGGCTCTGAGAACAGCTCTGTGCAGTCCCCCAGGCTGCAGAAGAGGGAACCATATCCCAGCTCTTTAAAACATTGGAGACCAAAACAAACCCATTAAATACACTGCAGGAGGGACCATGGTTAGATCACCTTCTCCCCTGTCTGTTGTACCCCAGTACAGAAATAAGGAAATGTGACTATTTGAAATGAAATTCATAAGAAGAGGAAGGAATGGGTTATATTCCAATTTCACATTGGTTTAAAGCAGAAGCTGCTGTAATAATCCTGTGGAATTAGATGGGTCTGAGTGTCAGCTGAAGTAAAAGGCAGCTCAGGCTGAGGTGATGTGTGCTGCCAGCTTTGATTTTTTCTTATTTAATTATTTTTCCACCAGTGATGCTTAAATATCCATCACAACAGGTACTAAGGGAAGACTCCAAGAGCCTTTCCCAGCTGTTTTGGGCTGCAACCCCCAAAGCTTTCCTCTCATAATTCACTTTTAGCTTTAGGCACTTTAAAGTTAATAGACTCATTTGAGCAAAGGGCTTATTTGAAATCCACATTGGAAAAAAGTGGGCATAAGTGTGCTAGTGCCAAGCTATAAACACATTTATACAGTGCAGTAAATCAATACTGCTGCCTTTCCTTAGAGAGACCGGGCCAATTAAGCCAAATATACAGGACATGATGATGGAACCTGTTCAGCTTATTATGGGACTGGTAGCAAAGGCTGCAACCATACCACCCTGCCGAGCTGCATTTTGACATTCCCCAGCCTGGCCAAATTTTAGACCACTTGCTTTCAGCTTGTCATGCATCGACTACCAGAAGAGAACAGATTTTTAAATTTTTTTAAAATTATCTGAAAAAAATGGTGGGAGTCAAAGTAAGGATTCAAAGAGGCTGATAATTTATCGAAAGTTTGTGAAGTTTTTTTGTTGTTCAAATACAGGCTGGGCTCTGAACGCTGCAGCTTTTTCCTGTAGTCACTTGCTTAAATTTAAGCCTGTGAGTAGTCATTTCTATTGAAATGTTTGTGGGTTGGCCGGTCCTCTGGACTGGTGTTAAAGTTATTAACTTTATGAGCCCAAACTGATGTTGATGACCACACAGTGCATGGAAGGTAGGGAGAAAGGCAATGAGAAAAATGTACATTGAAAATGGAAAGACATTACAAGTGTTGCATGTGTGCAGCGTGAGGATGAATGGGAATGGGAAGAGGCGGGAAAAGTGATGCCTATCTACATCTTCCACTAGAAGAGAGCCTATAAGGGTACTTGGACTCTGCAATGTGATAATGATGCTATATTCACTCTCATAAATTCCTACATAAGTAAGGGTCATATAATCTGACCAGTGACTTTTTGCAAACAAGAAAATGTTCATTTTTTTGTTATTGGAGCATTTCATTTAACTACCTTAATTACAGGGCTTCCCCCTTTCCCCCTCCATTAAATGTTATGCAAAATATAAAACAAGGTTCTGAAAAAAGGGCGCGATGTTATGGAGAGCTGGTTAGCTTTTGGTGCATTAAGTCTCTGAAAATTATATTTTCTGTTTATGTAAAACCTGTTGTTGACTATTAAATGTAAAGTTACCGTTGCCTGAATACGTGCTCGAATCACAGAAAGCTTAGCGTAGTTGGAAGCTGACAGCTGGCAAATTTGTCTTATAAAAACTCTAAAATGCATTAGAATGTGCACATAAAGTAATTTTTTAAATGAGAGAAAAGAGGAAGAAAAAAAGCCCCGTGTCCCATTTAAAAGGGGAGAATTCAACTTTGAGAGAACTAAAAAGGGGGATTTAAAACATCCTTTTAGAGGTTTTCCTTTTCAGATCCAAAAAATTCAAGCACGCTTCTTGTCACCTAAACCCCTAATGCAGGTATATCTTACCTGTGCAACTATGCCCACTCCTCTTTAAAGCACAAGGAAGAGATTTCCAAATAAAGTTAAGTGCTGAAAGGCAACTGCCAGGTCAGCAGCAGTGCCTGCCCAGGTCCTAACCCATGGCGCTGAACAGATTCTCCATCTGGGCATAGGAAAAGACCAGCAGCTTGCCTCTTCTTGCACATCTTACTCTGTGGATAGGTTTCTTTAGAATTCTTCTACAACTTTGTACTAGCTATTTTCCTGTTTGTACCTTCACTCACCCCATTACTTGTTTCAGTGCTTATTTACTCACTGGGACACAAACTGATTAAGTTGAGACAGGCAGTAAAAAATTGTACGTCTGTAAATAGAAACCAAACTCATTCACATCATGAGGTTAGCAACTCACTGCACCACCATAAAACAGAGATCCATTTACCCTTAAATCTTGGCTTTTTTGGAAAGCAAGGACAGAAACACATAAGCACAAAATGCATAATATAAAACTGAAAATCCACACATGTCTCATCCTAGTAGGGCAATACACTCACGGGGCTCTCCCTGATGGGGAACAGCCCATACCCCTAAAGACGCATTCATAAACAGCTTGTTATTTGGCAGTCCTCTGCAGAGGAAATGCTGTTCACCTGAAGAAATAAAGGAGATATCTTGGCATGGGCTATGGAAGCATTTCTTTCCACAAAGGCTAACTGATATCAGTTTCATCTGAGGGAGAGGGGGGCTCAGAGGCAGGAAGAGCACTGGCCTCTGCAACTTATCTCTCAGAGAACCCTGGCCATATGCTGCTGTCTACCTTAATCCATTTACTTCATCAGTGAGACAAGGTGTATTTTTCCCCCTTCGTGGCTTCTGTACAGTGTGAATTAGTGAGCTGGCTATACTCTAGTAAAATATATCCCAGCTCCTATCCTCTCTCCACCAAAACTGTCATTATCTGCAGAGCAAAAAGCGCATAGAGTGAAAGATAAAAATCTCATGTGTGAGCTGTTGATAAATAGAAAGCAATTCTGTCTGGCTGCCTCTGTGGGTTATGTCAGCCTAGTTATTCCCTTCAACGTGGTACTTACTGTGCAATACATTATCTTTCACAGCTGGTACTCTTCGTTTCGTAATATATTGACTACTTCTTCCAGTACATTAGTCCCATTTACTTTTATAGCTAGGGTCTCTAACCAACTTAATTTGTCCTCTTTATCATTTTGAAGAAATTTTGAAAGACAACTCAGAAACTTCTCTATCTGCTTTTTTTCCAAGCCCGCTTTGCTATTACAGAGTCCATTATACTGAGTTTGCATCGCCCTCAAATCTGCAAGGTATGAGGGATTTCATTCATTGCAAATCCTCTATAATAGTCAAACTTCTTGATTGGATTTGCAATACATTTCATTACTAATAAGTCTGCATTTCAAAGCTGCCAAAAGCTTCACGCAAATACCAGTACGTACTCAGAATAAGATACACAGCTGATTATTATCTGCATTTGTAACAGCTTAGCTTGCCATAGCCTCCTTACTTTTTCCTCCTGTACTATTGAAGAATGGCATTGGTAGATGATACAAAACCCTCAGTGGGATTGTCAGGTGTAAAAAAATTAAAATAGCTCCCCAAATCTTTAAACAGTTGACTTATTTGTGGCACATGATGTGGCATGACATGGAAATTAAATACTGGGGTTGTATTTCACCATCAAGGGGTCAATAAGACCCCTTATTGACAAGGGGTCAATAAGAAAGGCTGCTTGCTGTTTGTTTTTCTGCGATATAAACTTACAACACTACATTAGCTCCTTATCAATTTGCAGTTTATCTCTGAATGTTACCCAGTGGTGTTCCCAATAGCATTGTGGGGAGGAGGGAAATGGCCACAGGGATTTCAGAACAAATCCTTTGCAGAGAAGATAATAATTTACAATATGTACATATATTTACTTCCACAATAATTGCTACATCTGCTTTGTTGACACTAATTAATTAAGCCTCATTTAATTAATTGTGTTCTCTGAGGAAGTTGGTGTTGACATTTTGCAGCTGGTACTTGAGAGGGGAGCAGTGGAAGGCAAAGTTCTTTACAGTGTCCCTGGTTTGAAGTCCTCCAGCTCCTCATACCCCTGCCAGTGCCCATGGACTATGCTGGGCAGGACAGCTGGAACATACTGGATCTGAGCCTTCAGCCTTCCCGAAACTGCCAAAAAAACTTCAAATGGAGAAATAACAATCCAAAATCTGAGCTGAATCTAAATAAACCCCTAACCCAGAAACAGATATGTAGATAGCATACCTTGGGTTTCTTTTAAGTGCTCTCAGTGAGACCTCCTCCTCTATTTACTTACTCATTCACAGTCATTTAAACTTCCACGGGTTGAACTTGGATGTGATGGGACAGATCTTCTGTTGTTCCGGATCAACTTAATATCAGCCCCACATGTCTGACTTGCACATCATTCCTGTGTGTGGCTGCACATCTTGTTTTACACAGATGGGCAATCATGCATACAAATGCTCCTATAATTTATCCCAGAGTTGCAGCACTGTTTATACAGGCAACTTTCCATCTACTTCTAACACTCTGCATCCTACAGAGGTGTTTTCTCTTGTTCCCAAAATATTATTCTTCGTTAATTAAATTTTGGTAAAACAGCTATACCTTTGAGAGCTGGAGATTCTTAATCTCCTAAGAGGCTCTTTGGCGGGGGCTGGGGGGAGGAGTCTAATATTTTCCACAGTGCTATGTTGCCTACTGATTTCTTGTCAAAATGGCAGATGTTTATCACCTCTCATCAATGCTCTAACTTGAGTTTAGCAATAAAACCTTTGCCAACAACCATTTTACAAGCAAAACCTGCACATTTCTCCCTGAAAGCTATTTTTAAGAATACCTTCTTTAAAGAAAATTCTTTTTATCATTTCGTAGCTTAGATGTCCTGCTCCCAGTTGAGCTTTACTGGTTTCAGCACCATTACACCAGGAATGAATGTGACTCGCTTGATTGTTTTCGGTGGCATGATGTCGCATGCATTTACTATATCCTTGGCAACAGCAAGGCTGCCCTATGGCCATTTAAGAAGAAAGAAATGGAGTGAATCAGAATAAGCCATAGTCCCTGCAAAATAGGGGAAGAATAAAAGAAAGAAAGAAAGGAACAGCCACAGAGTAGGGTCTGGGAAGATTATGCACTGGTTTGAAAACAATGATGCAATGAACTGAAATCCAAAAGATTACTTGTCTGCTTTCTAGCTGCACCAATAGTCATTTCTCTGCTAATTACCTTCCCTTTTGTGGAGTGGGTGCCATTAGCAGTATCATAGCAGTAGCGCTGCTGTACCCATGACAGTCCAAGGGCATACATGAGGCAAAGCTTGCACAATGCCTGTGTTTAGGGTATGTGCCACGGGACCAGCCACCAGACAGACTCCAGGAATGAGTCTCAATGCCTGAGTTTATTTTGTTTTGCTTGCAAACATCTGAGTTCTCGGATTTGGCAAAAAAAATGCATGTCATTCTCTTTAGGGCTGCACATAAAAATTGTATCAGTGGTTTATAGACAGCAGCATGGTAGTTTTCCCAGCTTCAAACGCTTTCCTGTTCCTGCTACTCATCCAGACGGAAAAGTTCTCCAAACAAAAGGCAAACAAAAATGCCAGTGAAGGCATGTGTGAGTTTGGTTCCAGCCACTTCAGTTTGCAGATATTTATCTTATTTTTCACTGTTGGCAAATCTGTTCTTGAAGGGCATGAGAGGTTTATTAGAAATGCAAAAGAACCTCTCTTCCTATCCTCTTTCACTTTGTCCTTCCTGCAAAGCAAGTTATCAAAGTTATCAGAAACACTTGTCAATATTTGATCGCTGTAACGCAGGTGATTACAAGAAATAAGAAATAGTTGGTTTTTCTGAATGTTTTCTGTCTCAGTTTGTACCCAGAGCGTTGCTTCCACTTGAAATTGTTTTTCACTGCTGTTATCTGAAACCCACAGCTTATAACAAAAAGGGCTGATTATGTAAAAACAAAGTGACATTGGGCTGTCAAAGCAAAATATCCTCAGCACAAATCCCAGCCTGGGCCTTGAGCCGGCAGCTGGATTGCGGTGCAAGAGGAATGCCTTTGTGGAAGTGGAGTGGAAACACGTGCTGCCGCGTGGGGCAACCCAGCCGGTGTGTCCCCTTCAGGTCCCTATTCATGGGAGTGGGTCAGCCTCTTCACACGAGGTCCATGATTGCTTTTGTGCATTGCCTGCTTCTAGATCAGAAGGGGCACAGAAGATAGGGAGTGCTGGCAGAATACGTGTGGCTTTAATAGGAACAAGCTGGAGCCAAGTATTTCCCTGCAAAAGACTTTTGATGTGTAATAGAAGCCATACTCCTCCGCAGTGCTGAATAAATTGTAGCCCAGGAAAAACCAAAGACTTTTGCTAAGGGTTTGAATTTTATACATGAGCTCTGTCTCATAGATCATGTTTTTATATATATGAAAAAAAAGAACATATGATTAAGTGGATGCTTTTTCTTGACATGAATGCAGGCATGCTGCTGATATCCACAAGCTTCATTTTACACCACGTCAAAGGGAGCTGTCTTCACTCCTTCGCCTTATATTCCAGTTTAGGACCAATACTTCCACTGATAATTTCAATAGAAACTGTTACTCAAAAAAAAACTGGTACCACATAACCAGGGGCATGATTCAACTCACCTAAGTTTAGGCGTCTAAAAGTTGGGCATTGAGCCTCAGCTGCTTCTTTTGGCTTTCTCTATAGTGAATGGAAAAACAGATATTTCTCCTTAGGGCAAAAGTTCCCATCATAGCATGGCTGTGCCATGAAGAGGTCTCCAGAGGTACCCATTTTTCTGCCTCTGCCAGTGTAGGGCAAATAGTTAATCCTTGACTCCTAATCAGCTGAAACTGGGTAGGATGCATTCCCCTTCTCTATGTTCTTAAATATTGAATCCCTACAGCATCTTAATCTGATATTTTTCTGGATAATTTTTTGAAATTCCTCCCCCCATGTTGTTATAAAGTGGTATAAAAATGTGAAAAACTGTTCCCTCTTGCAGGATAAGGTTTTAATTTTCATTTTTAACTCATTAGTAAAAAAAGCTATCATTTCAGAAAGACTGCTATTATTGTTACATTAGAAAGTCAAAAGTCAGCTTTGGGTAGAAGAGTTTGGGTCTTAGTAGAGCTTGTTACTAGAATGAAGATGTGGCTTTGATAAATTCGGAACACACCCAAACTACAAATCAGAGTTTTTGTTAACTTCCAAAAAACCTTCTCCTTGGCATGCAGTCGGCTGACTTTGTTTTTCTCTATTTTTTTGCAGAACCCTTAGCAACTCCTACACTAGCTGTGCTAGTTAAGACCAGTGGTATCTCCAGGATTACTGCCAGAAGGAAAAAAAAAAGGGAAAAATTTTTAGACCCTTGCTTCAGAGAAGCCCTGTCATGAAAGGGAGCTGGAGTGATCTTTGAGATCTTTCCCCTGGAGTAAAGCAAATGACGTGAAGAAAGCTGAGAAAGGCAGTTCAAAGCCAGGATCATACCCTGGGACAACATCAGAACTCTGGAAGGTTTCTGGGTCTTGGAAAGCTGGGTTTGTAGGAGAGGTGGTAAACCCACTTCTAATATAAAGAAGAAATCTCTTAAAAATGGAGAGCGAATGAGTTTAGGTAAGTACAGAATAAATATTAGAAATGCCTCATGGAAAATTCTGCTGAGAAGCAGTGGGTTTTGCAGAGAGGCCATGCAAAAAGCTTCTCCTGACTCCTCAGCTGTCAGCTGGCTGTTTCCAGCTGGCAGGTGACGCTTGGCTGTATGACAGCTTCCAGCCGGCCAGGGCAGTCACACAGCTTCGTGCTACCCATGTTCACTGGTGGTTTCGGCGCCTGGGTTGGGGCCTGGTTGTTCACCAGGATCACTTCCAGGGGCACCCACATCATGGAGACTGCTTACGTGGCTGCACACTCTCATCTGCATCTCTTCATCAGTAAATACCTAGGAAACAGATATGGGAGGATGGAGAACCCCTGCTGTGGTTCTGTCTGGACCAATTGATCTTACTTGCAAATTGCTCTGAATTATACAGCCATAAACTTAAGCCTGTATCTCCTGCACTTAAGTTATTAAGGTAACATTTATGTATCATAATTGTAAACTGAACAAAATGGGTTATTTTGAAGTGGAATGGAAATCATCAGTATCTCAAAACCTTTTCTGAAACAGGAATGTCTTCAAAGCAGTAGTTCTCTGTAATTATGTAAAAAGCAAACTGCTTTCCCAAGCAAATACCATGTTAGATTGAGGTTTATGCTCTTTTGTTGCCTCTTAGTGAAAGAAGAGCACTATGACATCTGCTAGAAAAACAAACCGAATTACGGTCTGGCACCTTTTGACTCACTAGGGCCAGGAGGAAATATGGCACAGGGGTTTAAGCTGAAGAAGAAAATTAAAAGTATGTGATACACACAAGCAGATGCACCACGGTAAGTAAGCAGCATGCTGAACTAGGTGAAAGAGCTGCCATCCAGCCACGTCTTAGACTACTCACACAAGTGTATTGTGAAAACACTGCCAAGTGCAACGTCTAAAAATGCTCTCTGAACAGCCTGCAGGCCTGGAAGTATCCATTTTTCCATGATTGCTATAGTAACTCTGGTTGGCAACATCTCAGAAAGAGCAGCAGCAGATCTGAGTCTCAGCTTCTTGGTTCCTAGAGTTGTTCTTTCAATGGAGAAATGAAGGTGGGTAGCCCTTTTTGTGAGCGTGTGGTTGCTTTTCATGCCCAGCTTCCTGTAAAAAAGGTGATCCTTTCACTGCCAACTTTTCCTAAGCTCTGTGAGACATGGAGATCCCTGATATCTACGTTCCTGGCCCAGTATCAACCAAACTTTTATTTTTGAAAATAAGATAAGGCAGAGTCACTCCATGAACACACTTGACTTTCACTGCCCTAATAACATGTTCAGTGCAAAAACCTGGGATTGTGTGCAACCTCCTCAAAGCCCTGTATTACATACAGACACATAAATTTTAAAGAGAAGCATGACATTTGCTGTGGTTTTTTCCCATTTTGTCATCCATGGTTTGACACATTTACTAAAATTATTCCTTTGTTTTAGTTACGAGTTGTGGGCTGAAGTTTCTTTATACTCTCTTCAGGAGCTTGGATGCCCCTCTCATTAAAATTGACAGATGCTCCTATCTCCTGTTTTGCTCTGAAAGTTTCAGCTATAAATTATGAATGTGGCAGGTCTCCTATAACAGGGAGAGAAGATGCATAGTACAGTAAAACTGTTCACCTTTATTTCAATCTCTTTGTCACTGCCTTTCTTTTCTATTAAGCTTTGTAGCTTTCTTTTTAATTTTTTCCCTATTTAAAAAAGTCCCTGAAAGAAAAACAAATAAGCAATTAAGGATTTGACTGGGAACCAGGCAGAAGTTCAGGTGAAACATCTCCCTGGTTATATCACACTGAACATCAAGACCCCTGTCTGGGATGAGGTGGAGGGGCAGTGTGTGTCCAACAGTGCCTCAGGAACTGGCAAATGTCCAGGGCATCAAGATGTCCTCAGAGGCCTGAAGTACCATGGAGGAAATACTTTCATCATGCCTCACGACCATGTTTTACCTCTGCTGGTAGTCCTCATATTGAGCAGACCTCAAATTTGTACTGACATATTGAAAACATCAGTCCATGTCCCAAAGCACCTACTCACCAGCTAGCAGGACAGAGGTTTTCTTTCCCTTGTGGAATTTCCAACGCATTTATTGTTGGACAAGCTGAAAGAAACAGGAGGGCTCAGACTGCAATTTTGACTAGCATGTATCTCAACCCAAAATTTTCCTAAGCACGTATTTGGTATTTAACTGTGAAATGAGCTGAGCTGCTGCTATTCTTTTAAACATAGAGCTAGAAAAAATGTGACATCCGTGAAGCCAAGGCAAATGCTGCTGCTTACTTTAATATGTCAGCTTGCATCAGCACAAATTACAATACCAATAGCTCCTTTGTTGTAAATGAGAGCACGTTTTTCTTCACATTCTGAATTTAATTATTTTTGCAGAATTGAGGACACCAGGACTAGTCAGTTGGCAAGTGGCAATCGACTACAGGTAGGTTGTACTATCTGATGTGATTGATTACTCAAATCTTTTTGGCATCTAAGGAGAGGAGGGCACAGAAATGAATGAAAAAAAGGGGTTTTAAGATGGGCTGAGAACTTTAACTTTACATGTTGCAGAACAGGAGAAGTTCTGTGGAGTTCACTGCAGTCACAGTGACTTGACACCAGTTTGAGTGCAGACAAAACGCGATACATCCTGTTCAAACCCTTGAAATTAGACAGTAACTTCAGGACTCCATTTAACAGGAGACCAGCTACTGACATGATTTCTTTATGCCAGCAGAACATATTTTCTTTTTGCTTATAGCCCATCTGGAGACTGAAAGCTGAGGTAAGAATAAAAGGCACTAAGGAAAGCAGGCTAACTTTACTGTCTTGTCCCACCAACCCTTGTCTTTACAGGCACCCCCAGGAGCACTTAATTTATATTCCTACTATGCTTGCACAAAATATTTAGATACGAAAGGAGAGAATTACCAAAAATCCCCCTAAAAAACAAACCCCAAGCTATTCAAATTGATCTCAGTAATTAGATTTAAAAAAAGCATCTTCTAGTTAAATGGCACAGGATTGTAAAAAGGTTTGGCAGCTCCCTGAGTCTGTGACTCGGGGCCTCTAGTGAATCTAGTCAATTGTGAGGGATTATTCTGCAGAATACATAGAGAAGTCAAGCCTTTTGTCCCAGGTTCCTCCTGCCTCACTGGGCTGAGCTCCCCAGGGTACACACTACGCCCAGACTCCGTCTGTACTCAGTGCAATGAGGCAGTGCAGGAGGCAGCTCAGCACAGCTAAGCTGGGTCTCTCCAGACATTTCTGTCTCTCACCAACAGTTAAAAGCAGTCCTAGCCCGTGCACTTGTGTTAAATATGGGAAGTAAGATGGGATGCTTGCAGGGATTGGGAAGATCAGGCTATAGTGGAGTGCAGTGGGTTCACTCCTGAGCTAGTGGAGCTGCTAAGCCCGAGACGGTGAAGAGTGATGCAGCACAGTGTCATGCAGGTGGTACCTGTGTAGCCGCTGCACTGCCATTTCCAAGTTTCACACAGAAAAAAGCAGACCAGACTTCTCTTCACCTTCAGTACAGCTGAGTCAGCCTCCTGTTGAGCAGAAAATACGCATGAGATTTTCTTCTTGCAAACAGCTTCCTACTGGTAGAAGACTATTTGTGACGTCTCTGGCCCTAGAGAAGTGCCAGGCATGATTAATATTGTTTAACAAGGCATTTGGCTTGCCTCTGATGAACAAGAAAGGTCAGAGGCTAGAGACCTATGTTGAAAGCTAATTGTTGAAGTTATTTGTCTGGCTTGTGTTAGATACTTGGATCCTGCTATACGAGTGCAGTTGCAGTCAGAAGTGCAGAGTGCCCTAAGTGCAATATTTTAATTTAAATGCTTATAGTACAAAAGAGAAGCAATTCACTGATCATCTCATTAGAGGCTTAGCTATTTACATCTGGACAGCTTCTTCTCTTTGATCTTCTAAGAAAAATGAATGGAAGTTTAGGACATGTTTATTTGCTTTTGTAAAGGCTTGGATCCAAGCAAAACACACTTATATCTAGGAAATAACAATGAGAGGTTGTAAACTTATTGAATACCTTTGACCAGCGCTAGATACCAAAACAGAGATTTCCAAGGTTAAACAATTCAAGAGTGCTGACTCCTGGTTTCCATTTGACTCCCATTACAAACCTCATTTCTATGCTACTAAATGAAACAATATACTTCTCCCTGTGGACACATGAATGAGTTATATCGTCATTGTTTGGTTTTAATTTTTTCCCCTTGTAGTCTTCAAAAAACTGCAAGCGCTGTAGCCTGAAAATTTCAAGTAGAGAAATCTCTGCTCCCATCTATTGGTGAGCAAGAGAAGAATGCCCACACAACTAGTTATCTGTGTAGCTGTTTTATCTTGATCCCTGGATGGACAGATAATCCAGAGAGGTAGGGGCTCTCTGATACCATCTGTTTGTTAATAAAAAATATGGCCCTTCTTTGTCTTTCACTCCCCATTCCTCCACTGGCACTTTGGGGAGACATCATAGTTGCACAGTTTCAATGACCACAAAGTCTTTTCAGCATCCTGTACTGGGACAACTTCTCTGTAAGAACTCTAGCAAAGGATTTAACGAGTAGATGTAATGGAGAGAGATACACGATGGAGTTGAACAAAGGAATTTTTTTTTTCGTACAAACCATGGTAACAGCAGCAGAAGTGAGACATCTTGGGGGTTGGATTAGATGATCTTTAAAGATCCCTTCCAACCCAAACCATTCCATGATCTCCCCTGAAAACTCTTTTTCTGAACCATGAAATCAAATTAAACCTTCAGATTGTTTTTTAGGAAAGAAATTCCAAAAACAACAGAATACCAGTTTGCAGGGGGTTAGAAACAGGCCTGCCCAAGCAGGACTCAGACCT
Organism: Tringa tobata; assembly: GCA_033628505.1. Taxonomy (NCBI): domain Eukaryota; kingdom Metazoa; phylum Chordata; class Aves; order Charadriiformes; family Scolopacidae; genus Tringa; species Tringa tobata. The sequence continues at coordinate 10,685,667 of JAHREE010000567.1, read as the reverse complement.
CTGGAGCTACAGTATCCAAACAGTACTAAAGTATAGGGAAATTTAGCAGCTACGGAAGGAGAAATGATACTCAGAAAGAATGTATGCCTACAGGAAATTCACGGCATCAGCTGGTGACCAAGTCAATGGACCATTCCCAAAGGTACTGAACGAAGTAGATGGTTTTATTTATTGTGCATTGTTTTCCCAAAGTTAATGCTATCTTTGCATTGCCATTAGCGAAGGCCTCTTTGTTTCAGAGTTTCATACTTACAAGTGATGAAGTACTGCCTGAAGGCGCTTGGAAAATCTTCTGGGTGGGAAGGGACACAATGCTCTATGCTGACTTTGAAGAGGGGCCATTTTTTGAACACGGTCTTGTTGCTAGCAGGAGCTCTAGCTGGGTTCTGGGTATCCAGTGATTAGATGTGGAAAGATCCCAACTAGGTGGAGGAAAAAGTAGCATAAGAAAGTAAATTACCAGATTCATATGGAAGGGATGAATTTCTGAGCTCATCAGCTTCTTTTTTTTGAATTTTCTCAGCATCCGAATCTTAAAAGAAGCCTCATTGCCATTGTTAGGAGCAACACTCAGTGGTCATTACTATTCTGAGATCATTAGGAAGAGGTACAAGCATGGTAAGAAATGTAAAAGAGGGTTGGAGGGAAAAGATACTGGGGTGATTACAGTGCTGAGACAGAATATCATTCAGCAGAATGGCTTATCACTAAAAACTGGCATGCTGCAGTTGAACTGAGATTTTCTAAAGAAAACTGCATCCACAGACAGCTGACTGATGAGTTCACATTATAAAAGACTGTTCAGGAGTTCATCCACTGAAAGGCCATTTACGGGCTTTACTTTCTCACGGTCCCACTCTGGAAAGAGTTACTCTGCTTGTAAGAGTTACATAGCCCATGCATATCCTCCCATTGTTTCAAGTTAAGGGAACATCAGCTGTTTTTTCTATTGTGAACAGGGGCCACGATGGAGGGCTAATTGGTTCTGTTCGGTTAAATGTCTGTTTTATGAGGCCAGGCTATTGCATGCACCGATGCTGGACAATGGGACAGCAGTCTGAATCTGTGATCTTTGTTAGACAATGAGCATTTAGGCCACTTCTGAGGGATTTGGCAAGAAAACTCCTTGTTTCTTCTTCCACACAATAAAAAAAACCCAAAAGATAATTAGGTAATTCAGAGGGGATAATGATTATCCATGGTTTTTTGAGGAATTTCTCTTTGACAAAAACTCCTCTGCATCTATAGCACAAACTGGTTTTACTAGAAACTTGCTATTAGCCAGAGGAAGCAAACTTCCCAGAGAAACTTTGTAAGGTGTGAAGTATTTGTGAATTTGTTAATGCTAGATAGACACAAAGATACACAAAGGTTACTACTAGCAAGCCATATTACATTCTTGCTAAAGAAAATTTGTCCATCTCATGAGATCATGGTGTTCAGGTACAGAAACACGCATTTCCAAAAGAATGGGTTTCTTTGGTGTTTGGTTTTGAGGTCAGTGATCATGTGCCAGATTCTCTAAGAGGCAGGTCTCTGAGCCCGCTGGAATCATGTTTTATTACCTCTGTGGCAAAAAAGTAAAAAAAAAAAAAAAAAAAAACCTACAGAAATTTTAAACAGCCAGCTGATTTTGTAGCATCAGGGTACAGGGTTTATTCCAGCTCTTCCTTTCTGAGAGACTCAAATGGTTGAAGACCACAGGCAGCATTTTGGGGATGCTGAGGGGCAGAGGTGAAGTAGCATGTGCAGCCAATTTTTTAATCCTGACCTTGCTATTTTAATGATGAAAATTAAAGTAGCCCCATGGATGTTCTAGTCCGTACAACATCCTTATTCAGAGCAATGCTATCCACAGAAACAGGGGAGGCAGGAAGATGGCTTGGGCCACCTCTGAATACCTTCATCTGAGGTTGATCATTCTGGGGATTAAACATTAGCATGGAGTACAGCAAGGAAGAAAACAAATATTCAGGACAGCTAACACCAGACAATCACGATAATGGTTAACAGAAATTTCCTTTGGCTTGAGAGGGAGGAGATCTGCAATTTACAAAGCTGTGTGTTCACATGCTGTTTGAAGGCAATGGTTTTGTCTTTCTGGAAATTTAGGTCACTGGAAGAACAAAGGACTTTTTTTGGTTTTGCAAGGGTACAGTTTAAAAAACATGTAAGGAGATAGAAAAGAAAGGAAAGGGTCAGAGGATTATTTTATTTAGCACATTTCAGAGAGGCCCCTTTACAGGAAGGAATTCATTGCAACATGGCTCATTATGCAAGGTAAACATAGTGTTTCCATAATATCACTTGGATTTTTCCTTCTCTGCCATATGCAAACCTACTCATTTATTCACCAGAAATGTCACGATACAAGTCACAAAAGTTATCACATAGCTTCCCCTCATCAGCTCGCAACGGTAGGCGGCCCTTAGGGAAATGAAACGTACCTTAAAAATGTCCAGATATATCCATTGACAAAAATACTGGTGTTATGCTGGTTTTTTGCAATTTCTTGAGTCATACTGTTCACCAGCATTCAAGTTGCTGAGCATTCAAGTTGCTGCCAGGTTTTTGGTTAATTAAAAAACTGTAACAAATGTGAACCATTGATATTTATTTTAAAAATTAGATGTTGTTTCCATTAGCTTATACTGTTGCTCTTTAAATCCTAGCAATCCAGGTTATGCCAGAGATCTTAAAACCATGGTGCTCTGATTATACCAGCCTGAAATCCAAGTGACCCCTGGATTAGAGACAGTTTTTGTCTTGTGCAATGGGAGGGTGCCATGAGGGACTACACAGTCTCACTTAACCTTTTTTTTGAAAATTTAGTGAGCTCAGACTTAAAAAAGTTTAACTCTGTTAGTCTGTGGCAGTTCCAGGATCTCATTGCTTATAACCGTCATGATTTCCATCTTAAAACTACTTACAGCCAATTTATCCCTGATTATTACTAATATCAAGGCCATTCTAAGATTTCTTAGGTAGCTTTTCTCTTGATATTGGTCTCCAAAACATGACAATGACTGTATCCCCTTCTAATTTTGTCAGGCTGTTGAAGCCGTGACCTCCACTCTTCTTTTGTATGATTTCCCATTCCTCCCATCATCCTATCACCTTTTTCAGCATGAGTTTCATCTCAAACAAACATAAATTAAAGCAAAACAAAGAAAATATTCCTCAGCAAAGTACTTGCTACTTTAATTTAAAAAAAAAAATGTCCAGGGAAGGTGGGTTTTTAAGTCACTAGCAGTTGACATTGGAAATAATAACTGTATCATATGGTTTCATTTTACTATTGTTGGTAAGTAGCTGTTTGGAGAAAAATTGCATAGCAACTGTTCACAAAACCCAGTACAATGTGAAACACCATTACTTTCTATGAAATCAAGGACCCATCTCTTTGCAAGTTTGCAAATGAGCGCAAGCATGTATTTTTGCAAGTTCACTGGAAATTTGACTTGTCTCCCCACCTCCATTTTTGACAGGAGAGGATGGCTGGTGACTACTCACCAAGTCAGCTGAAAGGCATCCATCCACACAGCCTCCACCAGAGCAGCTGAATATCTTCCTTCATAGAGAATCTGGTAATGAACTGAATCTATTAAGAAAAGCTCAGGAAGTATACAGTAGGTATTAAGAAAGTACATTGGGGACACAGAAGAAAGATCTGCTAACAGCACGGAACAAGGAGGCAGATTTGGTTTTACAATTTGGCTTGTATTTGGTTTTACACTAAAACTTGTTCTAGAAGAGCAGGCATGCTGTTCACAAGGCTCTTCCAAGATCTTCCTCTAATTGTAATTCTCCTCTGAAAAGACTTAAAATAGTCTTAAAATATAACCTGGATTTAAAACTCATCAAAAGCAGATTGAACTGAGGTCTGGTTTCGAATCAGCAATGTGCCAGCTCAAAACTAACTGTAGCTCTGCCTTTGGAGAAGAGCATACCTGCAGTAATCAGTACAATTGCTGAGACTCTTTCAGAGATTCCCATATATTTTTAAAAAAAAAAACAAAACACACAAACCAGAAACAAATATCAGTATTAAAAAAAGAAAGGTGAAAAGGATTTGCTTGTTAGACTGACCTATGAATGGCAATCTAAATGCAATGCTGGAAGCAGTGTCAGCAAAAGCCTCAAGCATAGGAAAATCCTCCAGTAAGAAGCAGAAAGTGGTGCTTGCAGCTAGTTAGAATAACACGTTATTTACAGGCAATGCTGACTTACAGAGTTTATCCTTACAACCACTATATTGTATAATAATTCAAACACTGGCTCACTCCACGTCCTGCTCTTTTAAAAAAAGAAGAGTTGGCCAAACTGGTATTGATCAACCCCGATGAAGAGAGAGTCCTCTTGACCAGGGTGAAGGTGGTTCAGCAAAGGAAAACCAGTGACACTCTTTGGATTTATGCTGGTATAGTTGGGTTCAGCTACATAAAAGCGACCTGAGAGAAGACGGGAGGCAGCCATCCCAGTGGTGGGATGATCTAGGGAAATGCAAGAGAGCTGCAGGCTTGGGAGCTGAGTGAGCCATAGGAGAAGACTGCAAGGAAGCAAGGACATACCCTCACAAAAGACCAAAAGTAGCACTAGAAAGCAATAGGAAAAGCCTAAGCTGTAAGCCTCAGACACAAAACTGCGGTAGGTGAGCAGAATAGACCACCAGCTGGGAATTGCACTCTGAAATGAAGCCAGCAACGACCTAGAAGGGGCCTCTTTCCTCCAACCCCAACACCACACAATAATACAACTGAGAAATGATGAAGCTTACCAGCCCACCATGGCAAGATGTTACAGGGTCATGTCTGGCCACAGACGTTCTGCAGACCAAGATAAAGCAGAAAGGAGAGGTGAACCAAACTTACCAGGACTTGAAGGAAGGAACTTAGACTGATGGCTGAAGATGACTACAGAGCCACAGGGAGGTCAGCCTTTGTGTACATGGCAGGACCACTAGCTACTGCTCTCATATTTCTGTAGCTCTCTCTATAAAAAGACAAAATGCAGTTACAAGCCTGGAGGCTTTTGTGTTACTACACAATGTTAGGAGTATGAAAAACATCCTAAGGAGAATGCCACAAAATCCAAAGATCAACACATCTCACTTTCCATTTGGGAGAGGCAGAGACTGAGGCAAAACAGAACTTCATAATGGACTTTGAATAGACAACATTCATTTGTTTGCCAGCTTGTAGGCTCAAGTATTACTCATCTAGTCCACAGTAATTATGGTTAATGAAATTGCAGGTAGTCTAAATTACAGATTTTCCATGAAAACTACTTCATGTTACCTCTTTTACCCCATTGCAGAATTTGAGGTATTGCCCATTTACGCATCATATTGACAAAATCAGTGCAATATTTAGAGACATACTGGAAAAGAAAGATTTTTTTTCCACTATTGCAGAATAGTTTCAAAGCAGAAATGGTATTGCTTAGCATGTGCCACATTAAACACTGGCATGCTGTAATAGGTTCTTCACAGAAAATCAACCTAATTAGGTCTGGATATTTAATCTAAAGAATGGTTGCCAAGGTTGGGTTATAGCTGTATGATGGCTTTGAACTCAACTTCATTCATTACATGTAGGTGAGAGATAGCGTAGAGACACTTTAACTTTAGCTTGCTTTGTGGATGACCGGCCTGGTCTCCATAAACTTCAAGGCTTGCAAACTTCACAGGGCTAGTTTCAGATTAGCTATGTTGGCTGTCCCAGCGTCCTCGCATTGTGGGCATCATTGTGAACCGCACAGAACTATGTTAAAAAATTAGCTGCTTGTCTTGGGACAAGTCCTAGGCTACCTTCAACTCAGGTGCACCTAATTTATATTACGTAGTCTGTGTGTATCCGTTACCAACTGTGTGACATTGGCATAACCACAGGAGAGCTGTGAGACACTGCGCTAAAGGATACTGCTGCTATTCCCAGTAGGCGGGATCCTGAGGGATGATGAAGACCAACTCAGAGGTATCATCATGCATTCAAACTAGAGCTGCCTGTGCACAACCAGGGGAGACATTTCTCTAAATGCACGGACAGCAAAGATTTATTTTAATGATAGATACTTCAGAAACAAACAGAACCAAAAAAGTGAGCTTCCTTTTCATCTGTTCTTCTCATGTGCTTCTCTGAGCAGAAACCAGTCCGCACACCAGATCTGAGCAGTAGAGCACGCCCAGGTGAAGTCTGCAAAACAGGGTTTGGATCTTCATTGAAACTCCACTCAGTAAACTTATCAGTCTGCCAGAAAGGCTCACTGTCCTTTTGCTACTAGCATACTTATGGAAGCCCCCTGTTACTTTTTTATATCCCTGTTTTTTAGCTCCAACTTGACTTTGGCCTTCCCTTTTTCACTAGTAACCAAGCAATAATTTTATATGCCTCCTTGCTTTTCTGTCCTTGTTTCTGCTACTTGTATGGTCTCATTTCCATTTCAGACCACTAAGAAGCTCCTTGCTTAGCCAAGAGGACCTCTGCCATAATTCCCTGTTTTCCTGTGCAAAGGTCAGCTTGGTCCTCAGCTTTCAGTAAGTTTTCTTCAAAATCAGCTCTCTTAAGCACCTTTGCCCCTTGTGGCAGCTTCTCAGAAGATCTTAAATAATTAGCTAACTATGCTTCCCTGTGTAAATTATGATCTGATTATTCCTACACCTGGTTTCAATAACTTTATAGAACAATGTTTGATTTATCTGATGGGGAGATCAGGAGACAGTTTTCCTAGATTTCTCCTATTACCAGGTCATTTTTTTAATTTGAATTTCAAATATTTTTGCCTTTCTTTTTCAAAACAAAATATCTGGACTAATGAAGGCATTTAGAAAAAAAATGTGCTTTATCTGTAGTAAAAAATAGTATTGTCAGAAAACATGGATTTTACAAATTAATCTAAAGTGGCAAAATTGGAATACAAGTCTTCTTCATGTCTAGTTGTTGCCACTAGAGTGGGCCCGGTAATAACTAGAAGGAAGAAAATTAAAAACAGCAAAAAAGCCACATGTGCCTTTTGTCCCATATTATGCCTGTGGCTTAATTATCCAGATGCATTGTGTGCTTAACCAAAAAGCAATAAAGGCACTGCAAGAAGTGCCATTAATGAGTCAGCATCACCCCCTGAAGATTAGCTTAGTTTCTGGAATCTTTCTGGTGGAAATGCTTTATTTCTTATGTTCAGCTTTGTCTCCAGTGGTCCATATCCAGAAATCTCTAGTTTGTTGGTACTAGTATAAATACCTACAAAAGGTTGAAGACTGAGCAAGATCACAATCAAATCCTACTAGTTCAGCAGTGTGCATTCACCATGTAGAGGGTACTCTCGATGAGAAGATCTTAGCACAGAAGTAAAAACTCAAAAGATGCCTTATCTTGACAGGAGATTTTAAAGTTGAGAATAGACTACCATGGAATGAAGGCATACGGGGAAAACATGAAGACTGGATACAACACAGAGAAGACAGCACTGAATTCTGTGTATGCCCTGGAACTTGATGGATTTTGGTATATTAGACATTCTTAAGATATTTATTGCTCTACTGTCTCTCAGGGACTTACGACTTGGCCAGTTTTAACTTTTCAAAGTAAAGTGCAAGGCATGGTAATTCATTAGGAATTCCTGCAGGATTGCTCTGCACCTTCTAGTACACCAATTTTGAGGAAGCATCCCGTAACATTTAGAAATCACATTTTTACCAATGTGTTTATGGAAAATGGTTGAGTAAGATCAAAGGAAAGTTTTAAGTATGGAAAGGGTAGAATAAACTTTTGTGAAAATTGCACAGTTTGACAAAGAGAACAGTTTCTAAAGAATTTCTTTTTTTTTTTGAGGGGCAAAAAAAAAGCTACTGGTAAAAAGTCTGTCTTGGAATGGCCACTGAATACACAGGGAGGCACAACCTCTCTGCACGCTTCTACCTGAAAGGTGTCAAAGACCTTTCCAATAATGTCACGTACCGCGGATACATCCATCAACACAGATTCAAGATAAGCTCCTGAATCAGTGCATTTATGTGATCTCCAAATAACTTAGTGTATTTTTTTTTCCTTTTTTTCTGTAGCACCCTTCAGTAGCCATGGGTTGTTGGGTCCATCCTGTGACTTTGCAAACACTGCCTGTCTGCTCTGGATTTAAACACCTTATTTCTACAGAGCTTTTCATTAGCTGATGCTCCATTCTGATGTTTCCAGAGAACACCAAGTGTAAGGAAAATATTTACCCTTCTCTGAAGGGTAATTCCCTTCTTTGGATAGTTCACCGGATAATCTCCATTCTTGGTGAATGGAACGCTGAAAACTATAAATTGTATTTTAAAAAGTTCATTGTGAAGAGAGCAGTGCAGGAAGTAGCAAGCTTATCAAAGATCTTTACATTGCCTACAGTATCGAATGTTATGTTCACAGGGAGACCAGACAAAGAAATTGGCAGGATACGTCAATAGAGTCTAGACTTGTAAAGGTCCCCTGAGAAGTTAATTTCCAAATCTTTAATCTACTGCATTTTATATATTTTTATGTACAATAGTGCAGCTTTTCACACAGCCATGCTCCAAGAAAAATGTAGTTAAATACTGTTGAAGAGAGAAGGAAAAAAAGGATTCCTTTTTATCTAACTGCATATTTTCCCAAATGCAACTTGAAGCCTCATTCATCAGAATATTTACATATGTGCCTGTGTCATTCAGACTGCCCACACACTTTCTCTACCCCCTGGAGCTCATCTGATGCTTTAAACTAGGTGTTGAAATGCCCTGTTGCATCAGAGCTAATAATTTAGATTTCTTTAAAGCGGAGAATGAAGAGCTATCTCTTCCTCCAGGAAGCCACAAGAGTTTTTAAGAAAGGAGATGATGTGGGAAACCTTTTGCCCCTCTTCTCCTAGGTGACATCAACAGTTTCGCCAAACTTGCCATTTCAGAAGTACTTCAGATAGTGAGGTGTGACATGGCACTCAGCTCCTTCATCACTGTTTCAAGCATTCTCACATCATTGGCTTTGCACGTGTCTATTTTGTACCTGTGTCTGAGGAGATGAACTTCTCTTCAGTTAATGAAAAAATCATGGAAATCATAGATGTTGACTATGAACTCCTCCAAAAGTGTTTGGCATTAGAGAAGACAAGCCTGTTTAGAAAGAATTGAATTAAAAAGTTATGAAGGAAATACCAGGTTACAAGACAGTCTTTGTTTTTAAAGGGCTATTTCAGCTTGAGACCATTTCTCATAAAAATCATGGGTTTGCAAGTACTTTTGTCCAACTTGTGTGACAGAAGGATTTTATTAGAAGAAACTTGTATTCACTTTAAAAAGCCAATGCCATGCTGTCCCGTGTTTTGTAGCATCATTCATTGCTTCTATTTGCTAAATCTGGAAAAAGAATTTGATCGCTAATAACATAATAATTGTTCTGATCTTGTGAAACTGAAGGGGAAGTGGTTTTTTTTCTCCTCCAAGACATGCAAACCTTAATCCTTAGTTCTGTTAAGGAAAAAACACTTCATCTGAACTTGACAGAGAGTAGGTATTATAGATTGTTTTGAAATGTGTGCACTGTGTATGCTTGTGGACATTCTTCTTCATATTCTACTTCCGTAGCTGCCATTACATCCATATTAAAAGAAAAAGTAGAAAAAGCAAAGCCTCTGAAGAGATCATTAGTGTTTCATTTCTCCCAATATGGTTATTTCTTTCATTTCTCTTCCCAGAGAAGCGTATAAGCTTGTTTGAGACAGGATGTCTTATCTATGATTCTTCTCATATGCAGGACACTCACCAGTGCAGAATATTTTTTTATCAATTTGATTCTGAAAGCACTATAATTTTATATCACAATAAAACATACTGTATTGAAAGAGCATGTATTTCCTGTTACAGACAAACACCTCATGCCTTCTAGGGAATCTGTCTTACCCTATTGCTTTCTTGTTGTTTTCCAGGATATTTCACTGAAGGAATGAGAATAAATCAACTACAAACTTGCATGGAAAAAGCACGCAAATTTTAGATGTCAATCTCCAATTATCAGTAACGAAAAGGGCAAAAGACCCCACTCCAGTGCCACACTCAATATTCCTCACCGGTGAGCTCTTTCTACAGCCCTCACTCTTCAACTCTTTTTTGGCAGCAGAGTTACAAGTTTCTGGTGTAGCACTTTAAGTTTTGTCCGCAGAGAGCGTTTTCATCCATCCATCCCCTCTCTGCCAAAGAGACATGACCCCCAACCTCTGCTGCAAATTAGCCAGCCCTTCCTGCCCTGTTTGCAAATTTACCTTTACAGTTGTTTTAGGGAGCCACAATACTCTTAGGGATGTCTTTAATGCAGCCATATCATTCTTTCATTGCAACACAGAATCCTTATGGAAAAGTAGCGGTAGTGCTATTTAGAATATTATACAAAGCAAAACACATCAAAATAGCTTGAATGATGGTTCATCAAAGAATTGAAATTCACAGTATTGCTCAGTCCTCTTTTTGGTGACATTGTTGAGTCTTTTCCATAAGTGGTGTGTTGCTGAAAAATAAATGTTATGTAAAGACATAAAATAGAGCAGTTAATAAGATCATACCAGCACTGACCAGCTCTGACAGTTTACTGCACCTTTTGAATCTACGTTTTCACTCTGTCATTTCACAAATAGTCATAGCTCTGTACCTTCTGTGCTTTAGTTTCCATCACTTCCACGTCACTGTTCTCTTTGAGCAGTGCTGGTCGTGTTTAAAGTGTTGTGGAAACTATAGTCAGAACAAACCAGTCTGCCTGAAAGAGTGAGAAGCGATGTTTTTCCAGTAGCAAAATACTGGTTTAAATATAGCAAAATCCTGTGTCTGTTACAGTAGCGCATTTAAGGAGAAGAATTCTTTTAAGAGCTATTTTTGCAGTTCTTATGAATCTGAAGCAATGGTGGTGTTTTGCTGGTTTCTACTGTGTAATTTCAATATGCAACAGTCTCTCCAAGTTGAATAATTTGGAATCCACACACGCTTTGCAGTTTCGAGATAATTTGATCTGAATAGCAGTTTCATGTAAATGTTTTGGCAGTAACAAAAATATCCTCAACACTACTACTTACAGCTTTGAAACACCAATAACAATTTTACATGCTGGCAATGAAAAAGCATGATAGGCAGGTTAAAAATCATTAATTCCTCTCTCTGAAACTGATATTTTCTCACTGAAAGGTTTGAAAACAAATCTACTTTCAACAGGTTATTTCTGTATTAATGTGATACTAGCAACATCTGTGCCGCTACCTCTCCTCTCCTGTGGGCAAGCACTGTCCAAGGGAGCTTGAAGGAACACAGCTCTTGCTCGCTTCACCCCACAGCTGTGGGGTAAACACGTTTGAAGTGTTAAGTAATTGGAGGAAGTGAATGGAGAATGATAACAATAGCAATAGGGAAATTTCTCAAGTGATTTGAGAAGGTTTTCTGGTGCAGGCTGGATGTTTGATTATGTACGCACTGGATACCCACTTCTCTCTACTTGAATAATACATGGGAACCAAGAATTGTTTACTTTAAAATATCAAAATGAGAAATGACCATGTTCTGAAAATAAAACCTGGGAGTTTCAACTCTGCCACCTCTAGGAAAGCCCAGTGGGAGGGATAGGATTGCTAGAACTAGGGGAGGCCTCCATTTCCTTATTTGTTATCATTTAACAAAATCTGAAGGCATCTTCCTTTGCAGAGAGCAGGAAATAATTCCTATGCAGCTCCAGGGCCATGCAGAGGTTATGGTGCCCATTTCACTTGCGGTGTTAAACAAGGGAGGGCTTCAGGATCGTACTGGGGTTGTACCGAGTCACTTAACATTGGACAAGAAAAAACACAAGAGCACATGCACAGGGGAGTGTTTCTGACTAGTAACAGATAAAAATATAGTGCTCTTTAGCTGCCTTCTCCTTCCAGTATTCTCAAATGCAACCGGTTGTGTTGCACTACTGGGGAGATTTTTTTAGGGTTACATTTGGGAACGCATGGTCAGCAGACTAAAAATTGCAGCCAAAATGTTCCTGTTAATTTGTGATCATTTTTGAAAGCTGAACATTGTGAATCAATGTTGTATTCTCAGCCTTTGCTCTGAGTCTGCTTGGAATTAGTAACCTGAAGTTTTATGGCGATAAACTCCAGTATCCTATTGAGAAGAACTAGTGTATGCGTTGTCTACACACCAACAAACGCAACCATGGTTCTGCATGTACTGAAAAATAAAAAGGACTGTACACATGGCATATATAGAGTACAATGTTAAGATGTCTGCATCTGGGAGACAGATTGTAGCTGCTAATTCAGTCCCAGGATGAGGCAGCCCAAGCAGTGTCAAGAGCTGAGAAGTCCTTGCCTTATATAGAGTGAAATGTGGTGTCAATGACTTCAGTAGCAAAATTCTCAATGACTTTTGTGTTTTGCCCAGGATGCATCATTATTCCCCGTATATGGAAGCAAGTATTTTACCAGAACAAGCATGATTTTTGCTAATTGCAGAATATGTAACCACTTAGTCAATTTGTAACAATATTTATGAAATGCACATCTCAGATTTATTCTGCACAAATCTTCTTCATTTTCTATCCAAAGTTGCTTATTAAGCAAACTCTGAGAATTGTTAAATATTGTTTGACTAACTTTTACACAGTATTATGAAAAGCGTGTTTGGAAAGGACTTTGAAATACATCTGGCTACAACCTTACAGCAAACCTCCTAAACTAATACAGTTTACTAGGTTTGTATTGGTGTGGAAAAATTAATTTATTTACGTCTGTTAGTTTACCCCTATCATTTTGTTCTTCTCATTGTGAATCCAGCTGAACACCTTCAACCACTGCAAGCTTTTGTTCCTATAGCCTCCTCCATTTTCTCCCTTGTTTGTATAAATGAAACATCCAGCTTATCAGATACAAAAGAGCTAGCAAGGCTCTGTTTGCTTTACCAAGCTAAAAAAGCTCTATTTGCTTTGTTCAGCTAAAGCTACCAGCTAAATACCCTGCTCATTTCAATCCCATTATCGCTTTGGGATTCCTGCACTTTGTAGAGATCCCATCTCTCGTTTGCAGGCTTGCGAGCCTTTCCACCGCAAGCTGTCTCCAGATGCGCAGTTGTAGCATTCCCAATGGTGCAGGAGTGATGGGAATAGAGCTGTGACACCCAGCTGAAACCTCCAGCACCCCTGAGCCCTGCCTGTTGCCAACTCATAGGTTTTTCACACTCGCCTGGCCCTGAAGGTTCCAAGCAGGGAACTTGCTCCAGGATGGGGGCCATCCTGCTTGGGATTTTCAGAAGGGATGGGTGCATCCCCTGCACTGTCTTAGGGAATATTGAGCAGGAATTGAACCAGCTGAAAAAAACTTTCCAAAGCCCCTTTTTATTGTTTGGTGGTGTGTTTTGTTTTTTTTTTTTTTTTTTTCTCTTTGGCTTTACTCATTCTGGGTTGCTGTTCTTTAAAACATTAGGCTTTCTTGATCAGTGCTTTTAAGACAGCTGTCAGAGTCAACCGAGGAAGATGTTAAGAAATCTTTTCTCCCCTTGCTGCATTACTAAGGAAGTTTCCATGAAAACACAGTCCTTTGGATCTTAGTTATTTGGGAACTTTTTCTGCAGCTTCCATCTCAGCAGAAAACCTAACAATCTGTTTGTGCTTACTGGGAAAAAGATATTGTCGCCCTGCCAACATAATTACACTGGTGAGTTAGGGAATAATGAGTGAGAACAGATGAAATATTTAGATATAAATAGTCTGTTTTCATGTGCTGTGATTGTCACTAATAAGGCAAGGACGTGTGGTTTGTGGTTCAGGGACAGGATGAGGAACCAGGACATCTGGGTTCCTTTCCCAGCTTCACCACAGTGTATTGAAGAAGTCAGCAAGCCTCTTTGTACCCCATCAGTTGGAAGTGGATAATAATGCTCTGGGGACTAATTCTTTAATGCTGTCATTTTCAGATGCTCAGAAGGGAAGAGCGATACAAGTGTACAATTTTTACATGCTAGAAATCAGTCCACCCAAAAATTTAAATCCAGATATCTAAAAAATTTGTGAATTGATTTATCCTGTTCTGATTTTTGGAATTTGACTCACTTGCAATTTCATAGCAGTGACAGAAAAACAAGAGGAAAATTAAAAACAATACAGAATGTTTGAACAAAATCTTATCTGAAAGTATGTGATCTTAAGTTTTCTCTGACACATTTTTTGGGCTTTACACTCAAGCCTTTTTTTTTTTTTTAACATCTGAAGCGGTTAGAGTAACAATGGGAGTGCTATGTACCTAACAGGGAGATGGCAATCATGTCTGAAGACTGAATCTAAAGACTGAAATGTGCTTATTTGTTCAAAGCCTATAAACTACTTGGGCCTTAAATCGTATGGCTTGGTAGGATTTAAAAAGGAACCTACAACAGCCCTCTACAAACGGATGCATTTCCCCCAGCCTATGTGTATTTTACCCACTGCAGCTGTAACTAATAAATCACTGAACCATAGATTAAAACCATGTAATTACTATTAAAGTAATTAAAGCCAAGATTCATTCTACCTAGGAGTAAATAAGCACATTTGGCATTTAAGTCATAGTGGAAAAGAGATGTCTTTTTTTTTAAGCATGCATATGCTAGCAGAGTCTCAAAAGCAGAGTTTCTTCTTTGGCTGAAGAGGAAAAAAACCCCGGTGCTAGGGAGTTGAAAGCACCAAGTTTAAATCATGAGAATAATTCATTTGGGATAAACATTACATTATATCAGGGTTTCCAGTACTAATTTGAAACAACTTTAGTAGTAAAACCAACAGTCTGTAATGCAATAATCATTTTTTTTACCTGCTGATGGATTCTGGGCATCAGATGGTTGTATCTACACCAGAAAGCTGAAGAGCCAAATGGGAGCAGATCTGCATTTGGTAATGAGGACCCCACGTCCATAGTGTACGCATGGTTCAGGTTTTCAGTCTGGTCCCATGTGCCAACTGGCTGGAGCACAAGAATTGTCCTCCTGGAGTACCTTTCCGAAGTTGGTTTCACCCAAAAGTCCAGTTCACGTGCTCCGACCTGCAGTGCAAGAAAAAGCATGGTAAGTGGGAGAAATCAGGATAATTGCTTCAGAAATGCACTTCTTATCTGAATTAAAATGCCAGCCTCCCCTCACACTATGTGTACCCTTATCACTGATTAAGGGCAGTATATGGGCATGATTTGCACTCAGAATCTGGCTGGCCAGGCAAGACTGAGCACAAATTTTCCCTTGTTTTTGTTGAAATGAAGGCAAGGCTTTGCTCTGAATCACCGCAGTTGGGCAATGCTAAAGCAGCAGTTGAAATACTTATCATGTGGTGTAATTTCAGACTTTTTTGAAAGAGGCTTATGGCTATGTGTAAGGAAAATTAGCTTCAGTTTGTTGATTGTATCTCATTTGAGAGCATTCTTTCACCAGGAATAACATGGGCACACGGCCTGCAGGAAATCTTTAGCACCAATCTGTCTAGGTCAGCAATGAGGAGATGCAGGGGAGCAGCATCCAGGACTTAATACTGAGTGCTCCCGGCAGAGATTTAGCAGTCTGTATTCAGAGTGCTCTAGAAAGTTATGTCAGAATGGGGGAAAATTGGTGAGTTCTCAGCTGAGATTCCTTGTCCAGATCCAGAGTCTTAAAAATGAGTGTGCTCTGGGATACAGGGAATAGGTACCAGGAGGCTCATAATCTTTTCCATAAAATTTGCACTCATCATAATGAGTCGCATCATCATAACATCTTCTACATTAACTTCTCTAAAAAGACATCCCAAACCACCACATGCACATCTCTCTAGCTGTGTATGTATGTATGCGAAGTCACACAAATAACTACCTTTATGTGGTGAGACAAAGCAGCCTGAACAACCAAAAACTTTAGCGACAAAATTCTTTCCTATGGCACAAATCCCACTAGTAGTAATTTTATCTCGAAATGGAAAGCATCGCATCGCATTATTTGAACGCAAAGACCAAATTTCCCTGGTTGCCAGTTTGACCCCAAGCTCATACAAACGCAGCAGGAGAAACCTTAAATGATTTTGTTTCCTAGTGGCACTAATTCCATTGCTGGAGAAAATGTAATTATATTTATATTGACATTATAATTATAACTTTGCAGGCCAGACTCCGTTCTGTCTGTTAGGCCCAAAATAAACAAAGCACCAGCAGAGACCTAAGGAATTGTGTTCCTGGGTGGTGGCATGCCTGGCAGCCCAGCCAGTAATTTCAGCAGTAAAAGGAAAGTTCATTCTGTGAAAAAGATAGTTAAGATTTAATTTTGCCTTAACTACAAAACCTCTACATTTTGTATTGATTGCAGCATCCTCAAACAAACTTCACGTGGAGCTTGTAATATACAGACTAGGCTTTTATCCTGTAAAACTTGGAAACTCAACATAAAATCTTGTAGCGGTTATATATGTATGCGCGTATGGAATATAATGTGGGTTTAAGAGCACAAGGTTGTACAAAAGAGGAGCAGGGTATTCCTCATCAAGATAATATGACCAAGGTCAAAGTATTGAGTTGTGGTATATTAGTGAAAATGGCCATTTCCTCATAACAGACCTTGTTTCTTTCTCCAGCGCAGCCCTTTCCATGCTCAGCCCCCACGTCCCCCATGTGCTGTTAGGGATAATCAGCAAAATCCCTGCGGAGGTCTGCTGCTCAGGTGCATGAGTAGTCACTGCATGTTACCATGCTACACGCTTCAGTGTTTGTAAGAACAACAAATACATATGTATTTATATGAATGGAAACTTGTTACATACTGTAAGAATTTTATATGAGGTTTTTTTACTAATTTTGTTGTATGACATATAATCTTCCTTGTATTATGTGCTCAGTGCACGTTATTGTTAAGACAAAACAGCAAAGAAAGATTTTAGCAAGACTTGTAAAGTTTTTGTGGGGAGGGGTGCCGCTATCCCCGTGTTAAGGGCTGATCCTGCATTTTAGGGAAGCAGAGCAAACTATGCATTTCAGTTACAGTGATTAATTTTTCAACACAGAGCTGATAAATAATCACAGCAGACCTAGCACCCTGGAGATGCCTTGCCCTCATGAACGGTAATTGCCAGCTGGCTGTTTGAGGCTGTTGGAATCACATACTGCAGATTCAGGCTGGAGCCTGGTACCACTAGACTTGTGGTTTTGCCTTCTTACTTATCTTAGTTGCCCCCATATTCAAAGAGAGGCCCTTCAGGAAAATGGAAGTTCTTTCCTGAAATTCAAGGAGGGGGGAATTGCAGTCATTCACTGCTGATACATTAATTTAATACATAGTGGCATTTTTAGGTATTTATCCTGACTATATTGATTTGTTACGGTACACATGCCAGCCTATCCTATTGTTTTCTCAAGGCACTTTATCAGTGTGAGATATTGCTAGTTCTAAAGTCAAGATCACATAAGCGTTCATGACTTCTCTTGCAGGAATGGTGCCACTGCCCACAAGAGAAGCTGTACCGAGGGAGGGTGTTTAGATTCAGGGCTGAAGGATTTCTTTTTTCTTATATAATTAATGAAGTAAACAACTCTAGAGAGGAAATTATTTACAAGCTGGAACTGAACTAAATTAAACAATTAGAAGATAGAAAGAGCTAAACAACTTATAATTTTCAAAAGTTAGACTTTGCTTGAGAATAATATTCCAGGATAATCAGAACATGTTGATTTTTCAACAGGTTAAAAATACCAACCGAACAGACAAAGAGCAACTTCTTTGGATCAACTGAACCTAATTTTCCTTGGTTTTTTCCTCCATACTCATACACCAAGACAAACCACACCATTATCATACCTGTAATTAGGATAACAGCAGATCGATTAGTTAGTCACTGCCCCACCTAACCATTAGGTATCTTGCTGAGGAAGTCAGTTAAGGTTTTTCCTAATTTAACCATATAAAAGAGAGGCACCTGGTTTAACCTACCATCCCATCTCCCTCTACTTTCAGGAAAAGAAAGAGAAATCAGTGCTCTGGGTGGAATGACATGCTTCTTGGTAGTGCCTCCTCCACCACCAGGGAGGTAAGTGCTGGTATTTTTGAAACTCAGTTGTCTTTGTTAAACTAAAATTTTATCACTCCTTACCACACAGAAGAGGTCAAAAGATGACTGTGAGACATTCAGGTACAAGGGCAGTAAGAGGCACATAGGAGCCACTGATTTACTGTGCACTTCTTGAACTCCCCAGCCTCCGCAGCGGGATGTAGCTGAGAGAGTTTGTCAGTGTTCAGAGTCCAAGCCTGGAGCACAAATTTGGCTGAGCTTGTTTTTTCCATTTTCGTCAATATTAAAAACATGTCGTGTACATGGTACTTCTTCTGGCACCACAGAAAGGCCTTTGCAGGCAGAGTCCAACACCATCACATTTTTATAAATGCTTCACAGAAGTGTACAGATTTTGTAAGCTTACATTGGCTTAAACAGGAGGAATTTTATGAGCTTTACCAGTGTTACCTGAGGAAATATAGCTCCCAAATGGTGATTTTCTTTTTTTTTTTTTTCCAAAATACAGTTATAATATGGGGGTGGATGTATGTTGGCATCAGGCCAAAGTTTCTTAAAGGACACTTAAACCATTTTAGATATGGAGCTTTCACAGCTTGTTTGTTCTTAACTGTAAATTTTGCTTTTGCTGAACTTTTTAAACTTGGTTAGTATTTTGTTTAAATTAATCTCTCCTCGATGATTAAATATTAGAATAGATATTAAATGCCTCTTCTCTAATTTACAACCACAGTGCCTTCTCTGCAGTCAGTTTGCATGCCCAATATAAAAGTGAATTTTGAATTTTGCCTGTTTTATAATCTTGTAAAAAATTCAAGGGGTTTGTGCAAATATTGTAGAAAGATTAAGGATAGCATGCACACTGAAAATAAATATAAATATTTGGGAAGAACAGCAGAAATCCTTTGCTTATGTGCAGAAACTCCCAGAGTGTTAACAGTGGATCATCATTTTCCAAAGTTCTGGAGTACCTTTGTGTTCCTCAAAATAACCATTTTGTTCAGTTCTCAGTGTTTTAGAGATGCCTGAATTGGTTAGTGAGAAAGAGTTTTTCTGGCAGTGGAATATCTCTTCATATAAATGATAACAGTTCCTTACAGCTTTTTTTTTTCTTGTTTGTGGTGGGTTTTGTTTGCTTGGTTTTTATTTTTAAAGGGCAATGATACCAAAGGTATAATTCTGAAATCAACAGAATTAAATTGCCATAAAACCACTGCTCTTGAAATCATATTTACTCGCTATTAGTTTGTTTTGGTTGTTTGGTTTTTACCTGGAAAGGTTTAGGAGGTCAATTTTTAATACATAATGCATTCAGTAGATGTAATAGGAATATGATTGAATTTATAACTAGTGAAAATGCACCAGTGGCAGGGAATAACTTTTAAGTATAAACATAGTGTCACTGGCACTGGCAAGTTCTAAACTTACGACATGAAATCCAATAGGAAGCCAATATATGAAAGCATTATGGTTTAATATGATGTCTAATGTCTAATTTCATTTGGATTTATATTTATCTGCTTCCAGATTTAACTAGATCCATAATATGCAAAAACACATGAGTTAGAAATACATATATCAATTTGAATAGAATAGCAGATAATGGAAACTTCACATTTTAATCACAAAAATCAAGCTACTTTGAAAAAAATTATTTTGCAGACCACTTTAAAACATTTTTCCCCATTTTTTTCACTCCTTACTGGAGTTAAGACCAACAGTGTAGCAATACTTTAGTGCAAGGGAGAGCATTTCTGCACGGATCCTGCTCTGTCTGGAGCACTGGAAATGACACAGCAGTGTGATTGGGAGAGTCCCACTTCCTTTTCTAGAGGAGATTGGGATAAACATCTGTGCATTTGGATGATCATCTAAATTAAACTGAGTATGGCAGAGACTTCCTTTAGCAGTTTCCCTGTCACTAAAGGAAATGAGAGTGTAATTTTATAAGTCAAATTACAGGATGACTGTTTAGCAGCCAAGCATCAGGTCAAATGCAAAGTAAAAGACAAATTAGATGTATCGCACTATAGATTTTTTTGTACACGTCAGTGCTTCAGAACTGTGCTGTATCAGATATAAAGCCTTGTTCCAGAACCAGAGAACTCATTGTCTGTTTATATGACGTACCACATATGAAGGAAAATGCAGATAGCCTTTTTAAAAGTCCCATTAATTCTAAAATAGTTGTAATCTGAAGCACAAATTGTGTTTCTTTTCTTGTTCACTTGATTATTTTTTTCATATTATCTGGTGTGCCATCTCACTCATTCAAGAACTTCTACATCACTAGGATATATAACTTAAGTTTAAACATGAAAAGATGAATTATTGAACTAATATATAGGTGCTTCAGGCTCTGCCTGAGCTGGGATGGATCATTCCTTTCTTCTTCCTGAGCACTGATTTCTTTACAAAGATTTGCCTTCTATCATGTCTACATCACCTTTATGCACTTTTTCAGCTACATACCTCCTATAAGCTACTGTACAAATATTCAATACTGTATATGAACTATTTATTGGGATGTTCTTTGTGTAAATATGGAGTACAGATACAGTAGGCTGTTAGAAAAACAGGAAAAATGAAGAACGGCTTCAGGTAAGCCATCTCACAGCACGCTCTCATAATATAGAACCTCATCTATTCACAAAATTCATGGGTTTTGACCTAGGCCACCTTAGAAAATTATTTTGCCAGACAACCGAAAGGATTGTGGCTGGTTAAGATATCCTTCCAAGGAGCTAGAAATGGAGGTCACTACTGGGGAGCCACTCAAAACCTGCTCAGCTGTGTCCACGTTGCCCTGTAAAACAACTTTCTCCCAACCCAAATTCACCGGCTGCCCATCGTCTGCTCAGATCGACTCACAGGAGGCCTATGTTAGTGTGCAACGAAGACATGCTCAACTTTTTCAGGTCCCCTCCAAAGGCAGCCTGGACAACCCAGCTCCCGACAAGCACCTTGGCCATAAGCTGCCCCACAGAGCGGTGCCAGGGTGGACAGCAGACATCGTCCCTCTTGGCTCCTCACCGCACTCTTCTCCATCTCTGGAGCCCCTGCCTGGAGGCTGCAAACAAGCAAACCAGTTATACCAAAGGATTCCCACCACATGCTGGAATGGTAGCAGCCACTTGCAGCATGTGTGGATGACCAGCAGCACATGCTATTCTGTCTAGCAGAACTAGAACTATATCAGCTCTGTCCACATGAACAGAAATGAAAACGCACAACAGCAAAGTCAAGTGGCACCCAGCATGTCCATAATACCTGATGAAACAGTGGCTGTGTGGAACTGCAACACTCCAGTGGAGATTTGTAGTGTTTTAAGTTTGATATTATTTTCAGTGTGGTACCTTTCCTGCAGAAAAAACTCCTCAAATTTCTGTGTTCTGTATGGCATTCTTGTGAACAGAGTCAGCTTCTAGGTGTTTAGAGCGCAGTGAACTAAAATTAGTGGTATAAATCAGGCAGCTCAATTATTTCAAGCGAGCCGAGTCATGTTGTGCCAGTAACTATTTTGTAAATATTTGTGTATGAGTATTTATGAGGCGCAAACTCTTGTCTATGTGTGTGTTCAGCTTAGCCTGAATTCAGCAGAGACACACTAAATCACAGAGTAGCTAGTACCTAGTGGTTAAGCCTGCGTTTGCACTCACATGAAGTGCAAATGTGTCCTGGATTTGCATCTAAAATTGATATTTGACATCTAACCATCCAACTTGCCCCTGTAGGACGCCGCAGAATCAAACTCTGAGTCTTGTTTCCCTCTGCTCAGTGCCACGCATGATCTCTGTACCTCTCTCAGTGCACAAAGACATCAGAAGAGTAACATGATGGCCACTTTGCACAAATGAACATGACTAGAATAATGCTAGAGGCAAGGGGAATTAGGTCTCACGAGTATAAATTTTGAGCTAAAGAATTAATTTATGGTTGTTTGAAAGAGCTCAGTGAGGCATAAAAATGCTTGGGAATGTTTAATCCTAAAGGGAATGAGATTTATCAAAGCAATTTGAAAGGATAATACATTCATTTCTGTTTCTACAGGCAAAGAAAAGCCAAAAAAGTCCAAAGCATTAACAACTTAGAAGCTATTTTTCATACTGCTATCATTACCTCAAGTTTGATGCTACAGTGAAAGGCAAATCTGGTTCTGGTAAGCAATTACTAACTTGTGATAAGCATTAGGTCTACATTTAAAGATCAAAGCAAACATACATAAACCATTTTGAGGTTTATACATACACATATCCGTATCCTCTGCTTTATGCTTCTGCTCTTGGTTTTATACCCAGTCACTACTGTGTTTCCCTCTTACCTTCTTAGTCCAGGAGCAACCGAAATCTGTACTGAAAAGAAAATGTAGTTAATTTACTTCATAGTAACATGTAACGGACCAAAAACTTTAGGCAGAGATTACCTCAGTTGGTATACTAGAGCAGAGGAACTAAAAGATCTGTTACTGTTAAACTCAATAGAGAGACAATGAAGATCTTTCCTAATTGTGTTACTTTTCTCCCTTCTGAAAATAGCTATCACCTAAATGACCAAATGATTAATAATACACATTTACTTAAACAAAATTCCCATGTATTTGACAAATCCCAACACTAAAGCTCCCCATAACTAAAACTGCTATTCAAAATAATTGTGCCATGAGAACGTGGGAGGTTGGCAATTTTCTTCATTCCAGGGAAAGGGTCATTACTGTGATAGATTCCACCTACGCTTTCCAGAAGTGAACTTGGTCTATAGCTAAGCAATCTGCAGGTCATCACTATGACCAAATCCTGAAGTTTTACTCATGACTGAACTCCACCTGGGATCCATTTGTGCAGGTTTTTATGCTTCAATAAATCTGGCCTCTTGCTTCTGTTTGTCCTCTGTTGAGTCTAAACTTTTCAACTAGGTAAAAATGAAGGCATCATTTTGAAAACCCTTACTGAAATGTCTATTTTCCAAGCATTTTATGAAAAGCTTAGGAGTACATATTTCAGCTTAGGCTCTGAATAATAGAGTTAAGAATTTGGTTTGAACAAAACTCACTATGTCTTTACCGCAAGATGAAATAATAAAAGTATGCTTCATTTCATTTCCTTGGACAGACTGCTAGATATGACTTCTGTACAGTAATTTTAACAGGTTATGAGCTATTCATCTCTACTCACATGTAACAGGTTCTTCTAAAGTTATCGTATGTATAAAGAAGCAAATTGATTTACAATCATTTTGCAAATGGTATTAAATGTACCTGTAAAAACAAAATCTGAGCCTATTCTATTTGTAGAAACTTACTTGGAGGGGGGGTAGGAAGGGTGGGGGGCTAGGAAGAGAGGACACCTGGCTGCTTGAAGAAATCAAGTTCATCCTCCTCAATGCTTGAGAACCATCTAATCATTAAATGAACCAACTGCTTGCAAGATCACTGACCAGGCAAAGGTTAGGTTTCGTGGACATATTAGACTAATTACTGCATGTTCATATGAGGCATCAAGGACTACTTCCAGCTACTGATCATTTCTAGTCCTACAACACAGCAAAGCTGTGATAATGGAAACACCTAAAGCTTTCTAGTGGTCTATGTGTCCACTTCATGATCAGGGCTTCCACCTGTTCTGCTCCCCATTCCATAACCACTGATTTGCTAATATGGAATATGCTTGCTTCTGTGCCATACCATAACAAATTTAAGCAGGCTAAAAAGTGTAGGTATGTCTGGATTTACAAAAGACTTTGCTGCAGAACTTCCAGTTAGTTCCAATTCACTCCTGCCAGTTGTCCTAGATGCTCAATATCTGTAGAAATCTCATCCTCTGACTCTTGAGTTTCCTGGTTTCCTCGGTTTCTAATGCATGTAAATTGAAACTATTGTCATTTACATAGTCCAGAAGTTTCTTTTTTAATGGTCTGAAGTGCACCATTAGTTTTACATGTTCTTATACACTGGTTTGACTTAAAACCAGTCTGGCTGTTTTGTTACAAATGGTTTTAGTTTCCTAGTAAACTAAGTGGCAGAGCAATTCAAAACATATTGCATTAATTTAAAATATTAATATCCACAACTGGCTCTAAATCAAAAAGAATTACTCTAGACTTAGTGAGTTTCGTATCTGACAGTTCTTATTTTTAAAATATAGTAAAACATGTTGCATATATTCACTTTCTTTAAAATAGCAAATCAGCAACACAGGGATTGACATACTCCTTTTTTGCCTTGTGTCTAAGATATTTCTTTATACGGAAGAAAATGCTTGATTTCTTTTCCCTTCAATGCAAAAATAATCCTGCAAATGCACTTTTCATGTCCCAATGTGTAGCCACTTTGATGAACTTTTAAGTTCTGCAATTAGATAAATCAGATTTCCTAGTGAAGATCTGAAGCTGCAAGCACAATTTATCTTCAGTTCACTAGTGATACGGGCAGTTACTGTCTTGGGACCAGATCCTGTAAACCTGCGCATGAATAGCTTCACCCGTAACAGCTGGTCCAGCAATGACCATTACACTGTTCATGTGAGTCAGGGTGTGTCTAATCACTCCCTCAGATGGAAAATGTTTACAGGGTACCAGTCTTGACTTCCTAACAGAAGATAGTAAAAAGATTGCACAAAGAAGTAACTATAGCCAGGAATATAAAATGGTCGTGAGATGCTTTTTCACATCATTTTTCTCTATTGTATTAAAGATGCCTCATAGTTACAACAAGCTCCAACTCAAAGCTCTTATCTACAAACACTAGTACAAGGCAAATGATGTCAACAGCAGGGTGACGCAGAATAGCATGAGCCATTTCGTGCAAAACTGGCTCTGCAAACAACATCTGCTGAGCTGGAGGTCAGCGTGGGCCTCCTGCCGCAGTCCCAGGGGAAAGCAACAATGAAGGGCAAGCAGAGTAGCCCAGGCAAGGCTTCTAATGACTTACTACGCATCACATAGATTGCAAACTGGTGCAGGGAAGGTACTAAACTCCACATCAAGTAGCAGCAAGGTGTCTGCACCCATATTTCAAGAGCTCGTGCTCCTGACATGGCTTGCAAGGAGCTCTTGCTCTTGAAATGGCAATGAGCAGTGGAGTTGCACCATCCCACCTCACAAGCCACACCAGAAGTATGCCAGCGCTTGTTGCCACTCAGTCACCAAGACCCCATTTTGGTGACACTGGCTTGCAGAGATGGAGAACATTTCCAATGTCGCATTTGCATTACCATTGTTGGGTCTCAAGAGAGGCCACCAAGGAGCCAGGAAAGATCAGTAACCTGCAGTCATTTCTGGTTGTAACTGTAGTGGTTGCCTGGAGGCTGGCCAGCAAAACTCTCTTTAATGCTGCCCTTACACAGACCTCTGTGTTATCCCAATTCATCTTCACTTAATCCTGGCATTTGCTGCTGTGCCTTTACACATGTGATGCCTCCAGGATCTGACCCACATGGAGACTATTCCCACAACCTGTCCCCATGACCTTTCCAGGAGTGTTAATGATTTAATATTAATGGCTATCCACTTCAGAAAAGGCTGTGGAGATGGGGGTGCAAGAGGTCATTATTGTTTAAACACATTTGTTTTGCCTCTTTCCTCAGAAACTTTAAATCAGAAGTTTCCTTACACAGAATGCCCAAACTGACAGCTTTAGGATGTGCGAGAAAGAGACAGTTAATTTAGTGCAAAAGATAAGTCATTTCCTTGGGGAAGCACTAATACCAGGCCTATTACCCCTCAGTGTCATTTCAGATTAGTGTACTACAGAGAAAGGGATTCTAAATCTTTTTAATTGAAAAATATTTGTCTTTTCCTTACTAAAATAAGTTTCTGCCTAGAGGTTAAACAGTTTTAAAATTAATTCTGAATTACATCCAATTTCTGGAAAAAAAAGGAGGATGCAGTTTGTCTGTTGCCTTGTTAATTTATGTCAGACCAGAGAAAGAAGAAATATATTTCCTCAGTAATCCAAATGGAATGGTTACATAAAAACATCATTAGAAATACAAAGTCCAGACATATCTAACTTGCTAAGATTTACCAGCTGTCACAGACACATCCACATGTGTGAACACATGTGCATAGATGTCATAATTATGCATGCAAAGTGGAGGGATAATTATCCATACTTGGTGGTTGAAACAACAGTCGAGAGAAGTCATTTACTCAGCTTCTCTCTCCCTTTTTTTGTGGCTGAAAGCTCAAAAAGCATCAAATGCACTGATTTTAACCTACATTTAATCCATGGGATTTTGATTCATAAGCCACGAAATGCCCTCACAAAAATGAGAAAACTCAAATATACTTTTACCTTTAGCATGTTCTGAGCAGGAACATTCAGAAACTGTGATCCGAACTTCTCAGTCCTTGACTCATCAAGAGGAGAACTGCATGTGGCCTTGGGCCATCCTCTCTTCTGTCCATAAACTAAAGAATGAGAGCTGAAGCAAAGTCCTCGCTTTGACTGGCATAGGCACGAGCTTCCTGAGCCTCCTGGAAAGCACTGTTCCCTTCAGTATAGATGATATGCTGGAATATTTCAAAAACATTAAACAGAAGTAGTTAATTGTATATTTAGATGTTCTTCTAGGTAAAATGGTACTGTGTTATCTATTTTAGAAGTCTAAACACAAAGGCTTAGGTGCACTCTAATTTGGGGGGTAGCATATTTAAAATAGCATTCTGCAGGTTGATATTTCTATAGAGATAGGGTCTGCCTGCAGTCTTTGGGTAACTGTACAGTTCACAGAACACTCGTGTGTTAGGGTGGGTGTTTTTTTTTTTTCTCTTGAAAGTCATTCCAACCAACTGTACTCTTTCCACTTCTACTCATGCTTGCATAATGGTTGCGTTTCCTCTGATCTTTACTGAAGAAAAAATATTTTCCTGTTCTAATTCAATCCTTAGCCATTGTTTTCCCAACCTCTAGTTCTCAAGAAATATGATTTCTTTAAAAAAAAAAAAAAGTCTAATTAAGCCATTTATCAAACTTTTCCAAGTGGGTAGAGTGACAAATTAGTCCTATCTTCCACCAACAATCTGATGGATGGGAAGATAAAGATGCAGAGGCTGTTATTTTAGCTGGAAGCTCTCTACTATATCAATTGTTTGGCCCCGAGCCAAAAGACCCTAAGAGATGACAAGAACTAATGATGGGTGCATGAAGTTTATGCAGCGTGAGGCCTGACATCAAAGGAATCTGCCCTTATTAGCATTATCTCTATGCCTTCGTCCTGGAAAAAATACTCATTTGTGTTTTGTTTTTCAAAATGTACTTAATTATCTTACTCTTTCAGTAAATGGAAAGAAAATGCAAATTAAATAAATTTGCACAATAATATATTGGCAACAAGTTCTGCTTTCTCTATAAATATGAAGTGATTGTTATGACATTACTTTTAAGTCCACCAAGAGAATCTAAGACGGGTAGACTGCAAAGTTTCCCTAGAAGTCTTCACTTTTATTCCATTCCTTGAGAAGAACTGGGCTCCCTGACAGCCTACACGCCAGATACAATCTGTGCATTTGGAAGCAAGCACAGAGTCCTTGGCCAGGGAAAGTCAGTCAACTTCAGTAGGGTCAGGATCCCCAAAATTGGCCCAGACTGCAGCCTGCTGAAATCAAGTGTACAGAGATTGTTGCAGAGTCAGGACCAGAATGCCAAAAGCTTCCTTGGATTCAGAGAGGGAGTGGGAAAATTCACGGAAGAAAAATTCATCAAAAGCTGGATCAAGCCTGCACCATCTCTGGCTTAGGAAGACGTCAGAAAAGAATTGAGGGGAACCATCGCTATTTACTTGTGTATACTTCCTCTCTTCCTAACTAGCCACTCCTGGAACTTCTAGGATACAGAGTTTTGGGCAAGGTGGATCTTGGGTCTGACACTGTTGCTATGTGACAGGATAAACTTCAAAGTTTGTAACTTACATCTTTCTCCCTTCTTGCTATGTTTTTTTAATATGCATCCATTTTTACAGGTAATGGAGGCCCTATGCACAAGGTGGAATACAATTACTGCCCTACTAGAAAGCAGGAAGAATGGATGTAACAGCCAGGATGACTCCTAAAAAAAACCAAACCCAAACCAAACAGCAAAAACCTGTTTTGATACATGATTAGAAAAGTTTGACTGAAAACAAGCCATTTCTGCAGATACTGTATGTTACTGGAAGGTAGAAGTAAAATCCATATATTTTTCACCGGGAAACTATTTCAAGATTATTCTTGATGTCCCATTTTTTATTACTTTTTTTCTCAAGGAAATAGAACAGTATTCAATTTACTGGCAGAATAAGCAACTGTAGTATTGCTTTATAAAATCCAACTGCAGTAATTCTGCATAGCTGGACATTCATACACCTGACCAGCTTGATTCATCTTTTCAACAGCGCATTTTTACAATATGGAAATAAAAACAATAATGCAATGAAAAGAAGACAGCACTAGAGTCAGTGCAAAGCCATTTCAGCACATCCTACAATATTTTACCTTTGTTCTCCAGTCTGGATTTAATATTATGTGTAGAAGCAGCACTATGCAAAACCAGGGTAAGTAATCAATCTTGAACTTTCCTGTGTCTCGAGAAAATGTCCTGTATTCATCCTTCTTCTATAGCTACCTATCCATCAAGTGGCTTACTCTAAAAGTGAAGAACAAGTGGCTTTGCTCTCATGGAGCTTTTCTTTCTTGTTACTTTTCAAAGGGGGCATGCCGTTTAACCTGCCATGCTGCTTTTTAGCCTGAGACATAAAGGCAATTTACATTGCTTTATCAGCAGTAGATTGTCCAAAAGCTTTGATGGTTTTTTTGGAAATAAAAAAAGAGCTTGAAGTACGTGAATTCCAACATAAACAATAATGGAAAGAACAAAAGAGAACTTTTTAATACTAACTTTTTGATACTTTACTTGTCAACTTCAAAACAAGGAATTAAAATTCTGGTTGAGAATACAATGTGAACTATGCCATACTGTAATAATTCAATTTCGTTCTTCCTCCTGATGGGCTTGGTATCTTGAAGTACATAATGTACTTTCTTAGCTGTTTATTGATAACAGGGCTGCTTAGGAACCACATTGTGGGTTCACTATATGCCATTCACTTGCAACACTTCGGATGAAACTGTAAATAAAGATAATGCACTGGCTGAAGTTTCCTACTCAGAACAGTATTTTTCCAATAAAAATGAAGTGTAAGTGTTATGGCAATATGCAATTAAGTGTTCAAATGTCATTGCTTGTAACTCAGGAAGGGAATTCCTTGATCAAAGAAGCTAAATGCAATTTGGCTGAAAAATACATGTTATTCAGCAAAAGATCAGTACTGAAGTTGCCAATGAACCAAACTGCTTACTTATAATTGGCAATGTGGTCACTGTCTGGCTACCCTGGCATACTCTCCATATGCCTTGGCAGATGGTGTGACTTAAGACTTAGTTTATTGTCTCAAGAGACAGGTAAAACAACTCCTCTCCGAGTCACTTAGCTTGGCTCAGGCGGGTAGTGTTACAACTCAATCCTATTTAGCCTTTCCTCAGTAAACCAAAGAAAGGATTTTTCTTTTCTTTAAATATGGCCCCAATTACTGAATATAGCAAGCTCATTCAGAACTGCAAGCATCAGAGTTTTCAAATTCTCCTGAATTTGCCAAACATTTTAGCAAACAAATTTAAGAAATTTTGTTCTATAATTTATACTTTATGACACTATTCAATGGAAGACTTTAAAAAAACTTTCCTCCAAAATACATAATAACCATAAACTTATTCCACCCTGCACTGTCTTTTATTTGCCAGATACCCAGTTTGCTTCACTTCCTTTCCATAACTTTAGCAAATACAGCAAGTCCGTACATCTGCAGTTCCTGCCTGGAAGCACAGACTTCAGCAGTAAATCTCAAGTTAAAATATAAACTCATCCTTTACTTCTATTTTAAGACAATATTTAATCAGTAAGGGCTGAAGGATACACACAAAATTTGCCAGTAAATGTTGCCTAGTAGATTTTGTGGAAAGTAAGTTTGGTAGAACAAAACTAAAAAATAAATAAACAAACCACCATGCTGCTATTAAAGGTATGTAGAGAAGTTCACAGATTAGTGTTTTTCCATCGTGCCTGTGAAAATGAAATGGAAATACAGTAAAAGAATCAGAGTGCAGAGATACTGCTCAGCTATGGCAATGGAAATACACATTTCAGCCACCAAAGGGATCTGCTTTTCACTTGTCTTGATATTTCCTCTTTCTAAATCATGTTAATATTATGTCTTTTTTCAACTTAAATTAATTTCAGTCTCTTGTGTTGGGAACTGCTTCTGATTTTAGGACAACTTTCACAAGAGTAATAAGAGAAAGATTTTGCTCACTAAATGATGCATGAAGACAGTAATGATTTCAGAGCTGTATGTCCTATTTTAGCTATTTCCACTATCAGGAAAAGAAGGGCTGACCTACTTGTATGTTACAAAAATAGTCAAGGATCTTTAGACAAAAATCAATCTCATTGAGCTGAACGGAAATGGAGAGGTGTAGCATGCTCACAGCATAACCCAGTTAGGTGCCCATCCTGGCAGTGGAAGCAGTAAAACCATCAGAGCACACCCATGGTGTGTTCTACACAACACAACCTGGAGATCACTGAAAATCTCAAAAGCTCGTTTTTAAAAAGCATCATTCAAGTTCTAGACCACAGAACTTCACAGTGAGGATTTTGGTGAGCATCACTCCATGGACTTGAAGATATTGACTTGAAGTAGAAGATGCAGACCAATAAATGAGACACAAAAAGAGGTGGATCAAGAATGATGAGAGACATATTTGAAAGGATGAAATGAACTATAGCTGCTCAAGCTAGAGAAAACAGAGGGGCTACATGACAACACTGAAAAATACTTGAAAATAAAGAAAGGAGTAATAGTTTCCTGATTATGAGCTTGATTTGAGGCAGGACAATGCCCAAATGACCTCTGAGGTTCCATTCAGACCTTAGTGAAGGGATATGCTTTGTGAGAATAAACTTTCTGTAAGGTTCTGGAAGCCTTCAGTAAAAACAGACAAGAACTTCATCTAAAGCTTAAGATCTTTTGGGATGGTTCACAAAATAGAAACCAAAAAATTTGACACAAGATTTACTTTTTTATTTTTAACTTATGGGTTCCATCCCTAGGAAACCTGTGCACTTTCTGGAAAAAAAAAATAAAATTAAACCATTCCACCAGCCTGCAGATACTTAGTCCTCGCTTTATTCAAAACTTTGTGTTTTGAATCTAGGTGTTCCCAACCACTTCTGTTGTTCTGATAAAATACATAAAACCTTTTGAGTATCTCTATCCTTGTAGCCATTGTTAGAATTCTATGATTAAATTTATTATACCTCGTTTAGTTTGTACTGTTTGCTATTACCCTAAGGATGACTATTAGCTACTCTGCATTGAAACTCTATCTTCCTGTGTGCTACTAAGCTATAGTTACCTATGATAATGCTCAACTGAGAGTATCAAAGCCTTTACACAGAGTAATAACTTCACTAGATGGCAGTGGAGAGAAATATTACTTTATATAATTTTCTTTCTTAATAGGACAGGGAAACATCCCAGTAAGTACTGCAGTTTATTAGTGTTGTCTGTGTTAACACTTGATCATAAGACAGCAATTTTTTGACTCACGCAAAAGTCTGGGGACTTCTGCCCAGTTAAATCCCCATGCAAATGTTGGCTAGAGCACAGCCACGCACCCTGCCAGCACTAACACAGAGCAGCAGAGATTAACGTATACTCATCTTTGAAAGGTCATGTCACAATTGCTCTTCCTCTATGTGAATAAACATCACATTTCTATTGTCACAGTCAGTAAAGCAATCCCTGAGAAAGAATTAATACCATTGTGCATTAACCATGGCCAGGACCAGACAGAGACAGGAAAGAGCTGTTCCTTCCCATGTGTTTACTCTGCAGTTGGTGGAGAGACAAACTGGATGAAATAATAAAGGGAATGAAAGCCTTTGACAAATGAACACTGACACTTTCTAGAAGCAGCACAATAGAGCTTCACAGCAAGGGCATGAACAATTTTGTGATAAACTCAACCATGGTCTTTCCTGAAATGCAAAGTCAGAGACACCATCCCTCAAAGATTCATCAGCCTGAAGACATAATCATGATGAAGAAAATGAGTGAAGAGTAAGAAGGAGTGAGTGATTCAAAGACTTTTGTGAAGAATATTCTCTGTAATCAGTATAATATTGTTCATTTTTAGGAACATGTTTCTTGGGGGAACTTAATGTCCCTTACAGATGACTCAAGAAACAAGGCATAATTTTTCAGACTCCTGACAAAACTCCAAGACAAAATACTTTAAGCAGTAAGTTCTGCAGTTTCTAAGCTTCAAAACCTTTGAAAATTAAATATTTTGAGAGGACAATTTATGCCTGCCAGTCTTTAGAAATTAATACATCTGAACAAAAATAAAAATCCAGAATGGAGTCGATGATTTCAGCAAGGATCATGACTTCAATTAAAAGTTTATCAGTAAAATTCTCCAGAAACTATAGAGCTGTCTGGCTTTATTCATAATGTTTGGAAAACACAAATTATCACTTAGTACAATGAGGAGATGAAAAAAAGCTTGGTTTCTTCTGGCATCAGATGCAAAATAATAATTTCTAAGGTTTGTTCTTGCTTTTGGAGAAATGTTATCTTAAAAAAAAATAATTTCCTGCCTAAATTATATTTTTCTATACTATGTCTTGCCTTTATCTTAGCGATGTCCAAGACTTTCTCCTTAGAGAGTGATACTTTGTCCTCTGACATCTCATCTGCTCGCTCACCAAACTGTTTGCAATAGCTAGCAGAGATTCAGGATATTGCAAATGATGATAAAAAACAAAGCCAGTTCTGTTGCAAGAGACTTCTTGACTTATGCCTGCTAAGCACAAACCTCTATTCAAAGACTTGAACTTTTAAAGGCATAATTCTCTATATTTATTTTTGTGTAAATATGAGCAGATGAGAAACAATTCCTTAAGGCATCCATTCTGTGAGACTTCCCTTACTTTTCCTCCTTGCTGACCGTTGAGAAACAGAAATACATGGATGTGCAAAGCCCCAGGGTTTCGTTAGTGACACAGTGGGTTGGATTCTCTGCTCTGCAACTTGCACATGGCTCTGGTCAAACAAACATACAGAGTACACAAGGCTGTCAGATACAGTACAACTTGTTGTACTGCAAACCAACCTGATAAAAAAATGAATGCCTCCTCCCTAAGCAGGTAAAAATAAGGGGTAGATTATGTAGATTCCTAGGAAAAAATACACTTCAAATTAACTTGGTTGATTTCCCCAAATGCAGATATTGTAAATAAATAGCTACGATTCGATTTGTTTTTGGAACTAAATACATTCAGCAGAAACCCAAAATAAAATATCAACTTGACAAAAAAGGTGTGCAACTTATGCTCACTCTAACCCCAGTTACAGGGAAGTAATTTTCTTTCATCATTAACATTCATGCTGGATGCTCCAGGGTGACCCCAATACGCAATGAAACAGTTGGGTACCCTGGTAAGAAGATAGAAGTCCTCTCCAACAGCCTAGATGCTGACGAAACAGTCCTTTTAGTTTATTTATTGCACTCATTCAGTTCCTCTTTTTTAAATTCTTAATTTAACCTTACATGAGAAACACCTCAATTGCCAAATAAAGATAACTGTTACACCTTATCCTTACCCTTTTCCCCCAAACCTGCTCATAAATCAAGGCACTGTGGATTTGCCTGGAAGTTGTGCCGTCGTATTACTCTTAATTAAGTAGCCTTCAAGTAAGTGGCCAATCAATATTGATTTATATGGGCCTCACTGCAATAACTCATCACAGTGTCTTACTGATGTGAATGTAATATCTAGACTTGCTCTGTCCACATTCATGTCAAAGGAAGATTGAGATCCTAAAGAAACATTCACCTAGCTATTTTCTGACTGCATACAGATTAGCTTCCCTTCCTTTTCAAAACTGTACAAATATTTCCCACTCTACTTAGTTTGCATGTAATTTCTCTTCTCAGCACTTGAATTTTGTACCTCCACAAAAATGCACTGACCTACTTTTTCCTGAGGTTTTGAAGAAGGACTTGCATCATGGATACTGGTTAAGTCTGACCATAACCTGCATAATACTCTGCTTGGAGCGAGGACTGACAATTGCTGTATTATCATTATGATAACGCATCCTTACGATGAGATGGTCTTTTCCTTAGCAATTTCAAAATATAACTGTCTACAATCGATGAAATGCATTATGAGGTTGATTGGCACTTGCAAATCAGTATCTAAATTAAGTTGATCTGAGTAACTTGCTCAGATTTCCTAGGCACATGTTTTTCTCTAAAGGGAAATAAGGGTTTAATTGTCCAGTGTCTATAGCTGATTTTTGCCACAGCCTAGTTAGTTGATTAGCACCAAAAATACTATAATCTATCAGCAGCATTAAAAGTTCACTTTACTACTGTTTGGTTTCCTATGGTTCTAACACAACTAAAGGAAAGAAATTTATCTTTTATACACACTCTCTCTACACTTTGTGCTTACAACATAATGTTTCTAAAATTTAACAAGCTCCATGTGCTTATTTTGTAGCAGAAGTACAAATTCATTACTTATTATACATAGTATTTACGTGGAATAGTTAAAAGAGGAAATAAAGACATGGAAATAAAAGTGTATTCAGCCATATAACATTTTGGGGCTCAGTTCAGGTTGCATAATCATGCAAAGCAACTCCTTCCTGTCTGTTATCCCACACTGCACAGTTGGTATAAAATCTTTATCGCAAATCTCCTAAAGCCGGGGATCTGCCCTTACGTGCCAGTGCATTGGTAAGTACATGGCAAGAAGAGATTGATGCTTGATAATAATTTTCTTCTCCTTCCTTGGCAGGGAAGTAGCTGGAGGCAGGATTAGCGCAGGTTCCACCCAGCTGCGGACCCAGGACGATCTGCCATGTAGAGCAATTCTCAACAGGCAGGCTGGTAATTTTGCAATGGATTATACTTCTATCTTTGCGCTGACACGGATCAAATATTTGCAAATGTTCATTACTTCATTATCTTAGAAATCAGCATATTCTTTCTTATGTCTGTCCTGCCTTCACTATTCAGCCAAAGTGACCAGAGATCCCAGTGATATTTTAAAGCCTCTCAGTTATCAGATGATGGGTGTAAAAGCTATTTTATCCCCCACCAGGCCACCCAAAAGATTTCTGAAGTTTGAAGCTCTAATTTAAAACGACTGCATATTTTTACAGCAATTGTACTATGCCTCGATTGGGTTCTGAAGTTTAAATAACAGTGAAATGGAGCTGAAGACAGACAGCCAATTTAGAAACTGAACTAGTTTTAGACATCAGTAAATCTTTGACCAAAGTGGATTATAACATAAAACCCTGACAGACAGTTACAACATAAGCAGTGGAATAATAAGGCAGTATTATCAATACCAAACCAATTCTCTCAGAAATATATTT
The DNA here is from genome assembly GCA_033628505.1 of Tringa tobata. NCBI lineage: Eukaryota > Metazoa > Chordata > Aves > Charadriiformes > Scolopacidae > Tringa > Tringa tobata. Next base: position 10,650,164 of record JAHREE010000567.1, on the reverse strand, counting down.
CATATCACAATCTCTCGTTCCTGCTCGGATTTGTATTAACTTTTCTAGTTAGCGTTTAAAAAGAAATATTTGAGTCAGAGATATACAAAGCTTATTTACCTTTTTTGCTACCCTTTTCTTTCACCAGGAATGGAAATTTGCAGTGCTGTGTTGCTTGCTATGGGTCCTAGATGCGAGTTTTCAGCTTGTACAGTCACACTCTCTTTGTGTTTACTATGTAAAACAGTTATAACAGTACGTGGGAAGGAAAAGCCACCATTTTTGTGGAATTGAATGAAATGTATAAAATTTACTTCTGAATTCCTCTGGAAACTTGAAATTGTTACATAATTAAGAAACCCATTCAGATGTCTTGCCAGTCTTTCATTTTCTGTCTTTGATGCATTTGCCACTGGGTTTTTCACAGAATATTAAGCTTTCCATATGGTTTCACTTACATTTGTAATGCAGGAGACCTAGTTTGCCATGGTGTGCAGTTTAGTTCTCAACTGTAGGTCACATCTAACTAGGGCACATCTAGAAAATGGAAGAGTCCTAGCACCTCTGTGGTTAGCCCTGAAGAATAATTGCTGCAGTAGCTGAATTTCACTGTACAGATGTTGGTAATTTGCTATTGAAAACCACCAGTATCAAACTGTCAAAGTCAAGAAATGGCTTTAATTATTTCCTCCCTGGAGCAGTAATAGCCATTACTTGAATACTGCCCAAGCTGGAATGTGTTTGTGCTGGTGATTTCTTAGCACATTCAGTGAAGGCAGCTTACCTGCACTTGCCAGCCCTGCTGCTGCCGGAGATTTTCTCCCTCGTCGGGGAAAACACAGAACGGCGCGATTGCTTCGGCGGGGGCTGCATCATCTGGAGACCACCTTTGCGAACTTCTGTTATTTTCCCTGGCCACCAAAGACTAACATTGTTTTTCTGCTTCATTGAGTACTGAAAATAGAAAATAAATCAGACAGAAAGCTCTTGGAAATAACGATACAGGAAAAAATCTTCTCTGGAAGGGCATCATTAAATAAAAAAATCAGAAGTTACATAAAACTTGGTGGAAAACTGCAGTAAAAAAGGTCGGTGGGGCTATTGCAGGAGTCTCCTTGTTGCTCTGCAGACACACTGCCCAGGCTCTCATCCCTGCTTGCGGCAATGAGCATAAATAAAACCGTAGTCAAAACCACACAACTTAAAAAAAAAATAAAATTTCAAAAGCAGGTTGAAATATTTTTAAAGGTTTATAGAAATATTAACATTATTCCCTGTCCTTCTTCAAATAGATCTAAAACCCAGAAAAATTAAATACTGATGTTAATGTGAACATTTCCACAGGAGCCTGCAACAGGCTTTGGCTCATACTTCAAAAGAAGAAATAAAAGCCCTTGAAAATAACTCTTGGACTAGGACTTCTTATTCCTCATTCCCATGCTGTATCGATTTGGGAAGATAATCTAACCTCTGTACCCTCAAAAGTTATCTTGTCTCTCAAGTGGGATAAGGTTTTTCTCCATAAATGATTGCAGGGCTGTTTGTCCCTCTGACAGAGAATATTAAGAATTGCTGATGCAAAGTCTACATGAAGTCTGGAGGAGTTTTTGTCCTGGAAGAGCAAAGAATCATTTGGATGTTCCTGCAATAGCCATGTGCTTGGCCAGCAATAAACTGCTCTTCCTTTGAAGTCAGACTTCAGATACTTGTGCATATAGAGATTGAGCATGTTTTCCCGTGTGTAGTAACCTTTTCTTCTGCTGACTGCACATCACAGATCAGCACATCACAAATGTAGCATTAATGGTCTCTGGGTTGCTCAAGAAAGATGGGTAGAAGGCTGAGAGAAGCAAAACATTGCTTATAAAGAAAAAGGAACACTGAGGAAAACCAGTGTAAATAAATACATTGGGGTCCATTTGTTTGGAAACATTTGCCAGCCAAAAAGTCTTTAAGTCATTAAAAACTCACCTCTAAGTTGTGCAACATGCTTGCTATTAATTTATCCACTGTTTATAAGTACTACTAAGGAAGAGGTCAAGGAATGTTTTGAATAAAGCCACATTTTTCTTGTTATTTATTTCCTTTCTTTTTAGGTCAGCAATAAAAATTAAAAATCTTGAGGGAAAAAAACCCCAAACAATTACTACTTTAAAACAAGCAGCTCGAAAAAGAGAATACAAAAATGGGTTTTCTTTGCATCCCACTGAAATAGAGACCTACAGGTTCTGTTGAGTTTCTGATCAGGCATTAAGATATTTTTCTAACCAAGCTTCTGCAATGAATATATCTGTGAGGTTATGACTCCTAATAGCAGCGATTGCTGCTGTTAGTGCTAAACCGTAGTGATGATATCAAACACTATGTGCCTGTTTCATAGACTGTTTGACCATTAACGAAGAAGATTATAATACTGGTTAATAGAGGTTTGTTATCCCTACATGGAAGCAAAGAGCATAAATAACAAGTTATGAAATTCTCTCTGGTCTCTCTGCATGGGCAGGAATTGTTTTGATTGTAACACACACGTCTTGTGTGTGGCATATCTTAACCACAAAATTGATATCTATGTACAGGGTTTGGTGTCATCGACATTCAACTCACAGCTGAAACTATTTTGGAGTTTTGTTAAGAATGACAAGATTTGATGAATGGAGATTAATGGTTAAAATATTTCAGCCTAAGTCCTCGCACAATGTGATGGCAAATAAGTCTTCAAAGAGATTTATTTTTGTTCCTAGCAGCTGGATATCTAGAGCCTGCCGTTCCTGAGGGAGTCCCAGAGACCTACTTGATGATGGGAGTGTTTCACAGCTGTAAGAGACTCGGATTGTTAAACAATGACTTGAGCTGTAACATATTTTAGTGACTAGACTCTTAAAACCCTGAGGTTTTCTAATTGCCTACAGCCAGCCTGCTTATCACTGGAAACCTGCGAGCCCCTACGTTCTAACTGGAGGCAGCGAAAGCCCGTCTTAAACATGTCCTTCAATTACAAGGAAACCATTCCAGAAAAAAAAAACCTTTCCACCCCATTTTTCTGCTGTCAGAGGTGCAGGTGGGCTGGGGGTTTGCTGACGTGGGTAAGATGACACTGTTCCTGATGGACCGCTGCCTCGGTGCCGCTTTTTGAGCTCCGTTTGAGAAGGCACAAAACCTGTGATGAGAGCAATGGATAGATGGTGCACACAGAATAAAACCCAGCACACAGCAGAAAAACCATCCTCCAGCTCATGGAGTCCTTCCCCAGGTTGCAAACAGCAGTGAGACATTCTGTTGTCAGGGGCAGGGTGAACTTCTCTTTAACCACCTTGATGGTGTCAAAAACACAGCAGTAAGATCAGACCCTGCATGATCTCTTCAGAAAACACCTGAAACCAGTATCACCAACGCCCTATTCCACAAGGCATAATGGCATTAATAGTGTTAAAGGCCTTTATGGTCCGGAGAAAAAAATACCTTATTATCACTTACACAGGAAAAGAGGTGTGAAAATTAATTGCTTTTCTTACCTGAAGAGAATATTTATTTGCAAGGTGATTACTCAATTACAAACACTTGATTTTGAATTAGAATGAAAATTAAACTTGGACAATGCTAGACAAACATTTGTGAAGTCATGACGACAGAAGTAGAGCTTTTGTAAAGCACTTTTTATAAGCTGCATGCACATTTAAAAATCACTTTGAAACTCTCATCAAAGATTTAATTACAGGCTCCGTAGTGATCTATATTACCAGGCCTTGATTATTTCTGCAAAATATGCTACATTAACTTACATATGATGGAGTTGTAGATTTAAATAGCTTTAAAGTATTATAATTAAAATTAAATAACCATAAACAAAATTAATGAATAACATTTCCTGGTTCGTATCCCTAGTTTTTATGGACTCTATTCACTGGCTAATTAGTATGCCAAAAGTAATTATTTTCTATCACGCAATCAATCCTGAACGGCTGCACTTGTGGATATAACTCTGCTCAAAATCCAGATGACAGAGAATCAAACTACACAAAGTTCCAGTACTGCCTTGAAAATATATTTAAAAAGGCAAAAAAAAAAATCTTATGAGTGCCTTACTGTTGCAGAAGATAACATTCATAACTATTTTTGGGAGGCAAAAAGCTCCTCACTAAATCTGGCATCTTTCTAAAACTTATCTGTTAAAATAATTATGACATTTTTCCAATTTTCTTATTTAACTTGGTTTTTATTCTGTAGCAAGACATTTTTGGGGATATTGTTTGCATTAAAAATAGTATTCTGAAAAATCTAATTTTATCTTTATTTCAAGTAGGCAGTGACAAGAGTAGAACTAATCTACAATAGAAACAGCTACAACTCCCCTGGAAAAATAATCTTTTTAGAATCTCGTACCTAATTGCTATATGATAAAACCTAGTGTGACATTTTGGGTCAACAAGAAGCGGCATTTTGTTTGACAAATTATTATTCTTACCCTGTTTTGACTTTTTTTTTTTTTTGTCACAAAATAATTCAAGTTCTACTTTGATTTTTTATTTCCCAGAAATATAGATTATGTGGGATGTCTGACTTAAGGGAAAAATAATAATTTGCTAATATAGTACCAGTCAGTTTCCAGGCACCGCATTTTATAGGCAGAAAAACCAATCATTTTGGATCAAAAAAATGCCAATAATGCCTTTCCTGTATCACTGGGGCAAAAATCAAACTGCTGGCACTATGCATGTTCATAGTGAAACAGCAACTGAGGGAATACGGAGAAACTTCAGCTCTGAAGGTGGGTAAGATCAGTGTGTAAGAATTACCCGAGCAAAATAATAAAAGTATAAAAAAGTTATTCCTGTGAAAGAGAGGAGATACCTTAAATGAAACTCACACTTTAGAAATGCCACTGCTTGTTCACAGAGAATGAGTAAGTAGAATATCTCACGGCACTCTGCGGACTTGAAAATTTTTTACAATAAAGGAACACTCTAGGAGGAAAAATGACACTTTTACAGTCTTCCATTTCTCCAGGGAGAATGCTGAACCCCATTTTGTTCTAGGGAAGTCTTAAATTGCTCAGAAAAATCACACTTACGTCTTTTTTTCACAGTAGTTTGGCACACTTCTTTCCTGTATATTTCTTGATAAAATGGAGTTACTGCCTTGATCCGTGTGGCTGTACCTGAAGCGAGAGGGAACCTTTCCTGCTAGGTGGGAGTGAAGCTGTCACCTTCTCAAGAGAGTGACTGCAGGTAACAGCCATGCAAGGCTGCTCAAAGCTGGTCCTCTCTCCTTTGCAAGACCTTGATGGCCATAAGAACAAAAATTAAAACCAAACCCTCATCTATCTGAGGATGGAGAAATAGAGGAGCTTTTCTTCACTGTGGGTGACTAGCTACTGCATGTGCCGGTAACTGCTGGCCTTCAGGTGGCTTTTCCCCTTAAGTGGTTAAGTAAAAATGATGAATTTAATTTCCACCTGAAGCTTTTACAGGATCAGGTCTATAGGGAAGGAGATTCCAGTGTGGCCTCAGCTGCGGAAGGAGAGACAGGTGCAGGCTATAAAAAAAAAAAAAAAAAAAAGAAAAAAATTAGGGCTTGTTATAATCACTCCTCTTCAACGCAGCTGGTTTAACAAGAGCACAGAGGTTTATTTGGACCACGTTTAGTAAATGGGAATTTCCATCTTTTTGTTCTCTTCTTAATGTACTGTGCAGAAAGGTCACTTGTTCTGGCAGTGGCTAATATCTGACATCTGAGCAGATCCTTAACAGGGGTAAATTGCCACAGTTCAGCAGTATAAATAGCCACAGCAGCACTCACTGGCCGAGGATCCACTCGAAAACGCTTTTGATTAATTTCCTGTTACCGGGTTGGTCTTCAAATGCCTCTAGATAACTTCCTGGCAGCGCAGTTAAAACCCCATTTGCAGAGTGGCGTTTCCATAGTTCTGCCTTTGATTCACACGCCAGCACTTGACACTTTCTACTGATCATATTCACCCACCTCCCTCGGTGGCCTTGGCAGGGAACTGACTTGAGAACCTTCCCGCTGCGATCCGTACCGACACCGCACAGGTGAATGGCAGCATTAATGCCTCCTGTCCACAAGCTGCTCATTTTTCTTTTGTGTGTTTACCGGCCTGTGGAGTCCTCACCATGTGTGGCAGGAATTTTTGCCCTTCTCCCTCTGGTACGTAGAGCTGGATGATGTAGACATGCTGCTCCTTCGCTTCCCAGTACACATTTATGGCTCGTAACTCTTAAAGGATTTGTTGTTCAGTTATGATGGCAACTTTTCAGTAGCACTTGCACGACCAAAAAATACGGATTTAAAAAAAAAACAGGAAAGCCATCTCCACAATACATTTTATGAAATCCTTAATGATTTTTTTCATGTGTGGTTATTTGGAATAAAACTGTTCAATTGCAGAAATTTATAGTAATTCCACTTTAAATACAGTTATAACATAAGTGGGATTCACAGTCGTAAGATTCATTTACTAGAAGCAGGTGAAGAAAAATGTATTTGAGCAGCATAAACCAAAATTCACACAGCAAACCTCAGAATAGGGTGTTCTTTTCTACAAGGTTATAATACCAGGATTATGACCTCAATTTTTCTGTCGCCTACATGAGTTCTGATGAAGCGTAACTTAACCCGGTGAAGCTACTCTTGATGGAAAACACGTACCATCCTCAGGAGAGTGCCAGCAGGTGATCTAGTTTTTGTATCCGTGCCACATAGCTGAGATTTTACCTCCAGTCATATGTAAAACTGCACAAACCAGACAAGGTGGAAAAGGACCATTGCTTCAAAAAATAAGAGAAGCTAGATTTTTTGTTTCTATGCTGAGTAATGGTCTTGCAGCTTGAAGGAAGAGGGATGGAGATGCTCGCAGGGCTTCTTGGTGGAGTCCCAGTGCAGTCTAAGTGACCACCTGCAGGTAGGTCAATGGAGGTGGGGCAGAGGCAGGATCCCAAACCGGTGGTTTAGGCACAGTCCTTGTCACCTCTGTTTCCTTCCGACCAACGTGCTAGAAAAGTAACAGAGAGACAGGGATAAGAAGGCAAAAAGGAAAAGATAGCATTTTGTGCCAGTTCTTGAGCCACGTAGTGATAGTGTGGAGAAGGAAAAGCGTTCATGTCCCAACCTGCCTGCACTCCATCTGTTTGCAACAAGATACTCAGTCCCTGTGTGTAAGCAGAGGGAAGAGGGATGGGTTTTTTTATTGCACGTTCATGTAAATTTTGAAAAGAGGAAACCAAGCAAGCTAAAATTAAATATAATTTTCTCTTTTTCCCCATAGACTCGGTCTGGATGGATGCCAAACCACATTTTGGAGTGGTGAGAAAGACCCAACATCTGCTTCTGGTGTAACTGTTTGTATCTTCACTCTAGGAAAATTAGATTTGAAGTAATCTCAAATTGTCTGACACCTGTATCCTATTAGAAGTGACACATGGAAACACCTTCAGCATACCGAATTTAGCACCGTGTCAACAGTTTGAAGTTAACAGGAAAAAAATTGGTAAAAATCATTGCTTCCCAGTTTCTGCTGAAACAGATCTTTTGTCATTTCGCAAGATCACACTGCAAGCTTGATCCATAACAGTAACGGGTTTTGAAGCAGTAATTAAAACATGGCTTGTATCCCTAGCTATAGCTGGGATTAAATTCAGCATGCACCTCAAGGTGACTGGTGTACTGTATTCTGAGCTCAGCAGAGGCACCTATGGGTTGGGTGCCAGCACCCAGGACACGGATACGCAGAGATTTCAGGGACTTTTTATCTGAAGTTTGGCTATAAATCTGAAGTTTAGCAACTTGCAGTTTATGAGAACAGCGAGCAGGTCATATCGTATTTGTCTCAAGAGAGTCAAATTTCTGCGACAGAACATAAATCCTGCATGGCAGAGATGTTTGCTAGCAAAAGAATTCTGACGTCAGGCAACTGGTTTTACTGCATTGCCTGTGCACTTCCCTCAGTGCAGATGCCAAAGTGGAAGCAGTGATTTATTTTAAACTCTCTTCCTAAACCTGTGTAATCTCCCATTTGCAAATTCTTCTCATTTAGGTGACCTTTTCCCAGATAACATACTGACAGTAATGTATCTTCTGAGATGGACAAGTTCTTCTGAGAAGGACATTCATTAAAATTTGTAAAACTTTATGACTTTCATAAAATTTTCATGAAATCAATTACAAAAACATATGTCTTCCCATTCATCTTTAAACACGTTCCTTTTTTTTTTTTTTTGAGAGAACTCTGAATCAATTTGTTTTAAGAGATTGTTTTTTAATGCTAGTCTGAGACTAAGGGAAACTGCTTTCTTTTTAGATAGTATTTTTTTCAGTAGATCTGTATCTTCAATGAGCAACTCTTGTCTAGAGCCAAGAAAACAGGAAATAACACTGGTCTTGATTATTTTTCTCGTGTGTTCCTGCCAATTATTTGACACCATGTGAGTGGTCATTTTATCATAGAAATGGCAAAGTAAGCAAGGAGGATACTTACAGAAACACAAGCAGGTCAAAATGCATTTTAAAAGTTGGAAAACAGCAAATTAACTTTTTGAAATTTTGGAATGCTCAGTGAGACCTGTTATAGCTAACCTGTGGTCTGTGTGTGAGTAAAGTCAGAGCTCATGCGGAAATGGATCAAAAAATTAAAATATGGGCAAGCACACTGAATTTCAACATGAATTACAGCACACTAATGAAAAATATGTTAAAAGTAGAAAAATGGGGCAATAATGGAAGGAAAGGCCATTTCGACACAAAGATCAGTTTTTAGACAGAAGAAAGCATGCACCCTGTAACAAGAAAGAGTATCAAGTACAAGTTTAGGCTTTTTTTTTTTTTTTTTTTTTAAGGAACCTGAAGCAAAGAAAACCAGAATTACACACAGAAGGTCAGTGCACCATCCTGCAAGAATGTCCGAATCCCAGCTGGGACTTTGGCACTATTCTTCGTCTTTCTGTAGCACCTATCCAGAATTGACCATACCTTTTGCAATATAACATAGATAGAGCAGCATTAGGCTAAGGCAGAGCATATTCCATATTGAAACTTCTATGAAGGTCAATGTGATTCTGCTAAATGAAATAACATTTAAAAATCCATAATGCTTTTCCCAAGATTAATTTCTCCGTCATATTGCAAAAGACTTGCACTTCTGTATCATTACCTGTTCGGCAAGTACAATCATTCACAAATAGAGGAACACAGTGACAGTCAAGAAGCAATGAGCTTAAGGATAGCCAGGTATAACAGACCACTATAGGTAAAGCCAATGACCAGTACTCTGGTACGCACGTGTAGTTAATTATGGTGCAGGATTCAAGACACTAACATCTGAGTGGGAAGATGCCTAAATAATCTTTGAAACCATAAACAAAACTTCATAATCAGTGAGACTTCCTGAAGAAAAGGAATGTGTTTCCTTTAGGATTATCTGTTAATAGTAAGTCTAATAAAGGTGTATGTATCTATAGAGCCTATGGTAATGCACTATGAAAAGGTTAATGATTTTGCTTTTTCCTCTCCCGGATATCTACAAGAGAAAGCTGTGATTTTTTGCTTCTATGCTGAGTAATGGTCTTGCATTAATTTCCCAGCCCTAGCAGTTGCTTCAATCAATACTGATGAGTGAGGGGTTTGATAACATTCACTTCAGCTCCCAGCAGGCTCATGACAAAGGATGACACGGAAGGGGAGGGAAACACTTTTCTGCACTTTTCTGACCAAAACCAAAATTAGATGCAAATATTAACGTTATAATGACAGGAAGTGAAAATCTAATTGCCTTGCAATTCTCTATCAAATGCCATGTTACTTAAGGTAGTTACTGACGATTTAGCATAAGCAGTGAGGAAGCCCAACCTGTAGGAGGACCTGCTCGCTCTGCTTATAAGTATCCCTGAGGACTGGGAGGAATTTCACAAAGACTTAATGTGTGTCCATACAAGAAAGGGTCACAGCTTTCAGTAAGTTTTCTACAGCAACCTTCTTGTTAATTTAGAGCCTGCTGAGATGCATTTTGCTTTTGTCATCATGCAGTCCCTTTACTGCCTTGTTTAAGCCTGGGGTTACAGCACACTTAAAAACCAATCTCCCCCAGAAAAACAACCAACCGAAAAAAGAGACGGCAACGTGGCATTGGAGCTGAGCAACTGGATGAGGCGGCTCATGCTGAGTGCTTGGTAGCCATCGCTGCATGGGTGTCAGCACCGAGCCACCTGCTGAGGCTTGCTTGTTGGCCTCGTGTCTTGTTTTCCACATGGTTGTGTTGTAAACCCTATTGCTCTTCAAAAATGATGCAAACTGCTTTTTACAAAATGTCTGAATAAAGCAACTCTTCCATATCACGCTTACAAAAAGATACTTAGAAAAAGAGAACCAAAAGCCACTGGCTTTCTGCCCATAGCCTGCCAGGTTTCTCCAAGCAGCCCCTCTCCATGACCAGGTGGTTTGGGAATAGACCTTGGGAAAACTCCTCAGGTGCCCACCCTCACCTTCCCCTTCAATGAATGAGGGCCCAGCTGATTTTCCCCCTCCTAACTGGAAACACATCCCACACAGGAAAGAACCACAGCCGTGTACCAGCTGTGTCTGCCTGTACGGCAACAACTGCTGCTGCATCCCTCCATCCCCAGATGTCCAGCTATGACATGCCAACAAATATCTGCTGCCCTCCACACAAAAGAGCAGGTATCCTTGCTAGATATGCTGCTGGTGATGTGGCAAGAGCGAGACTGGAGTGTAGGATCTCCCCAGGTCTCATTAATAAGTTATACATGCAAATAAGGTGTACACAAAAAAATCCACACCATATAAAAAGGAATATGTTCTATATAAGTGTTTGCCAAAGTATATGCAATGCTATAGCTGTGTTTCCAACAGTCTCCTGTTGGACCTTACATGTCAGTTCTTAGCTGTGTGCGTGTCTTCAAATACATTGGTAAAGGACTGAAAATGCCTGTTTAAATATAAATGCTGTCTGATTCAGAAAAATACAACAGAAAACATCACAGCCATCTTTCACTGATGTGCACAGGAAATGCGAATTTTACAGCAATTTCAAACCTACTTATATTTCTTATTAATATAAAGTAGACTCACTTCTAATTTATTGGTTTAACCAGACATAACATTGCTCAGGTCAAAGTATTCTGAAATGCTTTAAAAATCTAGTATTGAGCATTTTCTTACCTCATACATCAAAACTGCCTTTTAACTTCATTCGTAGATGGCCCAAATGCATAAAAACACAACATGGAAAAAGAACTTTCTAAAAGAGAGAAAACTTCTGTCAAACTGAAACAAGTTCCTTCCTTCCTGTTACCATTAACACTTTCTGATTTATGGAAATGTTATTCAGTTCGTCTTCACTGGATTGGAAAAATAAAAGGGTTGTTCACTTTATGCTTTTGATGGAAAATGATTAGGATAACATGATTATGCAGAAAAATGCAAGTAGATCCAAGTATAATAATAATGGAAATTTTCAACATTATTGGTCTGACTGATTTTTTTCTAATTTGCTTTCTGAAAGTCTAAAATTAAAACAACTGATTCTATTCAGTAACTCAGTAAACTCGATGTTGCTTGGAGCAATGAGAGTTTGAACTCACTGAATTGGAATTTCAAGACTCATTGCCCGAGTTCGTTTGGAGAATAAGCATGTCTGAGGGTTGTGCTTTACCAGCCAAGTGCATGCTTCGTTTTCATAGAAAATGTTCAGTGCGTATTTGTCTGGCAGAAGTTACTCAGCAATTTTGAGAAACTTGACCACAACGTGTTATCACCAGAGGAGATTTTTCTCCACTGAACATGCAAATACAACTTTTTCTGAGAAAATGTGGTTTTGTTGCTTTCAGACACAATTTGAGGACAGATTGCTCATACGCTGACAATATGACCAAATATTGGTGTTCGTGTTAGTTGGATGGCGATCCCATAACATGCTGCATCTATCAAACAATTACCTTGTCACTAGCTCTTTAAAGTCTAGAAACATGTATATGCACAAGCAGCTTTGTTGATGCCTGTCATTCCCCACACCAATAACTTGCAGCTGGGGAACTAACAATCTAATTTGTACCTTGTTGGGCAACAACATGTTCTGACAATTCAGTGTGCAGAGGGAATTCGGCCTTCTGAAAGTATTTTTTTTTTGCAGATGCTCTGGGCTTCCAGTAGATTTTTATTGCACTCCAAACCAGGGATTGCATCCCTTAACCTATAACGTTGAAATTATTCTGAATTTTGTTATCAACTTCAGCTGAAACTGGAATGAACTTCAATTCAGCTCATAACTGGCTGTTCAGCTAAGTCTCCAGCCCCAGCTGGCTGAAACCCCATGTATGCATAGCTACAGTCCTGTCTTTACTCTGGTCCTGGTATTTCTAAACTGCATTGATTATTGTAATATTCAAAAAGGACTCAGGAAAAGGGCTTACATGTTTTAAAATAAACAAATAGTTACCTTTAGCTTCTAAGGAAATTGAGAAAGAAACCCTGCACCCTTTTTGGCACACATTTTGAACCAACCATTTTGTGTATATTCTGGTTATTATTTTTCCCATGCATATCTGCATTCCTAGCACAGTCTAGAATCAGAAATCTCAAAAGATTTCCTTACAGGACAGGTCAAAATGTCTTGAATATAAATTAAAAGAAAATTATCCACTGAAGAGATAAAAATCTCTAAATTTCTCACTTAAAGTCAGTCAAAACCATTAATCTAAATTGTTGACATGTCCAAATGGAACCCCAAAGCTGTGTCATGACAGGCAGCAATTGCTCTTCAAGCTTTATACTACCCTGAGGACTGCAGTCGAGCTGCAGTGGCACAGGCACACCTTGGCAGCACCCTGGACCCAATTATGTTGTTTCCATTCATTAACACCTTGGTCCCGACCCAAAGTGCTTAACCACATGCTTATATCTAAGCACACTCGTAGACCTTGTTAAGCCAATGCAATTACTGGAGAAATACTCTACTGTGAGATTCATACTGTGCATTTCTATATTCTTCCTTTTACATTTTCTAACCTAAAGGTGTAGACACCTTATTTTTCCTGACATAGAAGCTCTAATTTTTTTACTACAGTCATATAGAAAATCTTCATCGTCACCACAATAAAGTGATTAAATAGATAAGCAAGAGAAATCCATTGATTGCATGAAACTTATTCCTTCACTTCTACTCTTTCCTTTTTAAAATGGCAACTGTTTGGAACAAGGATCCTGCTCCTCAGTATCCTGTGATGCAGTCAAAATTAACTTGTTGTTCTAGTAGCAATAATAGCAGCCAAAACATTAGGAACTACATAATGTAATTTCCTGTATTCTGATGTGTTTGGATGGCAACTTTAAAGCTGCCATTTTTCACAGCTTTTCAGGATTTATAAAGAAAAAACACCACAATTTTACTGCGTTCATTACCATACCAAGATCACCATTTTTCTAGTGACTTGCCCAATTTTGATACCAGAAAGAATGACACCCTCTTAAGTCTGCTATCTTATTTTTACAATAGAGTTTTAAGCAATACAGGCGCAAGGCTCTGTCAGTCCTAATAACAGTAGGGGCTTCTAATGCTGCGGTGATTTCACTAGATTAAATTTAGATGCACTTTCAAACACACACAGTTAAAACCTGCTCCAGAGTCATCCCTGTCTCCAGGAGCTTGTTGGATCGCACCGGGAGATAACGGATTGACATTATTACTGATCTTGGCCAAATGCTGTTGGTACGGTGCTCAAGGTCATTTGCAGCTTACCTCTGCATGTGCTGGGTGATGTACAGCAGCGCTCCACTGCGCTGATGGGTTCATCCTTCTCGAAGGCAGTGACCAATGTTGAGCAGCTGGCTGAAAGGCTGTTTGATCTTCCCACTGCTTTGCAGGCAATACCACACTGCTCAGGGACAAGAAAAAAAAAAAAAAGGAAAAAAAAAGACAAAAAACACTATTGAAAAGATTTATCAGCAAATGTAGTAGAGCCATGTTTGACCTCCATATCTTCTCTTGTTCCCCAAGGCAGCACATGTAAGATATTTCCTGTCTTTCATGTTACTGACTGGAATGCATCATGAAGTCCAAATTTGCAACCTGCTGTCTGTTTTAGTCATTAGGCATGACTTTCTTTGTCTCTTGATGAGAGCTGCAGCCAACTGTTCACTGTTGTAATGCATAATTTTTTCAGTATTCCCGGCCTCCCCTAAACAAATAAACAAAAAACCCCAGCCAGGCTGAAAGGTGAAATTCACTCATCAACAAAGGCTGCTGTGTCTTATAGTACCTTATTTCCATATCAGCACATCACACTCTGCTCTAGACCACCAAAATATTAGTCGTAGAGTAAATAGCCTCCGCCTATTATTCAGGGTACCAATTTGAAGGTTACTGAACAACAATGAAAAGCATCAACTAGATTTCAAAAGAGCTGATCAGCCCCAACACTTATCCGACTGAGCAGGAAAGTTGGAGTTTACTGGCTGCAACTTGTTTCTACGTTCACTGATCCAGCAGTAACAACCATGCATTGTGATCTTTATATTATTTTTTAAAATTAAGTCCACTCTGCAGAAGTTATGAAAGCTATGGTGTTATCTTTGCCAGCTGCTGTATCTCGGAATATTGTTCACAAAACTGTTACTTGGTATTTTAACCTCTGACCATCTTCAAAGTCAACTGAAGACAATTTATAAGGACATTAAAATATACATAGAGTGTAAAATATCAGTCTGGTTATGTTTTGATCCTCACAAGTGATACACAAGGACTGGTTATGCCCTAGCTCCACTAATATTATAGGTATATTCAATAAATGTCTTTAAAATGAAAGAAACTCCTAGAATCCCTGATCATATTTATAATAAGCCTTCCACAGGAGAGGAAAAAAAAGAACAAAAAAAAAAGGCACACATGCCAAACTGATACCTAATTTGAAAACTAGATTGGTGAGAGGGATCTCATCCTGACAAAAAGCGACCTGTGGGGCTGCTCTGCCACCCCAATTATAAAAATTTATTCCATGAGCAGCAAAATTAGCAGAACTTGATTTTCTATCTACTTTTGCCCTTTGTCCCCTAAATCTCCTTCCAGCGCAATAAGCCCGGCCATCTGCTCTTCCCCTACACTGGCCCAAGCTGGGGATACCTGCAGCGGTTAGTCTGGAGCTGGAGACATGGGTGGCCCAGAAGCTCCTGTCAAACCCACGAGGTGACTGATGGTTTCTGACGGTGCTTCTGTCAGTGTGGGCACCAACAGTAATCTTTACCTTCTATCCAGCTCCCAGCACTCACAGACCTGATAGGCAATTCAGGTGATCAAATCCCATCTCAAATTTGGTTGAAATTGCTGAGCCATTTCCAAGGTTATGAAGGGGAGACTGGCTGGCAGACTGGGAGGCAGACGGCAGAGGGCTGGCATGCTCGATTAAAAGCAGCCCCATTCCTCTCATTCAGCACAAATATCCAAACCCTCACAATTAGAAGTAAAACGGCCTTTGACTACGATGCACTAACAGTTCAGCAGCTACTTTGTAAATTATAAGGTAATTTGACATTTTTTTTTGTATACTAATTTGACATCAGTCATTGCAAGCAAGTTGAAAAAACCTAAAGGTCAAGTCATCCCTTCCTCTGCAAACACAACTGTGTCATTTATCCATGTCCCACCTTGTAACTCAGACACAGGCTTTGTTGCTTTTAATGGTTTGGAATTTCAAGACAGAAAACTGACAGAATATCTGCCAGTTCTCTTATTCAGTTAAAAATGTTGGTCTGAAGGGAGGAAAAACATCGAATTCCGTTCTTCTACAACAGCAGGAGTTTCAGTCTTTCCCTTTTAGGAAAAGCTGCAGGATCCCAGACATGAGTCACCTCTTTGGAAGAAAAGGATGGAACATTACAACTATTTTTGCCTAAGGACTTCACCAAGAGGTAGAAGGCTTTAATGGAAAATGACTGGGTCATGCCATGCATCTCTCAGTCCAGCCTTTGCCTGACCATACCCATTTAGTTTGGAAGCTGTGAGCTCTGGTGCAGCAGGGATGCTTGGGCAGTTTAGACTGTTGTGTTCCCAGTTGCAGATAACACTGTGCAGTTCAGTCCCTCAGCTGTAGACTGCAGGCTGATAGCCTAAGTTATTATGTTGGGAATTACTTTCCCTAGAGCTTGACGTAATTAATTGACTCTCATTACCGGTTTTAGTTCTGGATTTTCTCATTAATTTTAAAAGATACTAAACAGATCATTTTGGGGAAGCTTTCATAGTGAGAATTACATCTTTAAAGCAAGAAGATCCTTGCTAACAGGCATTTTCCTCTAAATCAGTCCATTAAAAAATGTCCAAAACCAACCAATAGAACAGTAAGATGTGCTTGACTGACAGCCAAGGCAGGCTATCTTACTAGCAGAAATTATTTAGTTACTATATGATTCATGGAAGCTTGTGTTCCCACCAGTCACATTAATTAGCTTTGCATAAGTTTAATAAAACCCCAAAAGACCCTACATCTCCAAAACATTAGACTATATGGCAAATCATTGTCATCGTCCCATACTAGAAAGGGTATTCCTAGTATATTAACGATACAAGATCCAGAACTGGGATGGTACTTTGGAGACTGGATATTTGGCTCTAGAATTGCCACCAGATGCATTCATAGTGTCCCTTGGGCATTTATGTAACCTTGAGTTTTACTTGTGAACTACAACCAAATCACGTATCCTTTCCTTAATACCCTTTTCATTGTCTGTCAATTATGTCTCATTTTGAGTTATGACAAATGACAATTCCAGTTTTGCATCCACATGGGATTTGAAACGTCACATAAGATGTGTATTTAACACTTTACATCACCACATCTACTTTAAGTAAGCATCTACACACACTCTAGATACTGCTTTGAAGCCTCACTTACATTGAGCAGCAGCAATCCTGTTCACCGAGGCAGAAGAACACAGCTTTTCCATACTTTGAGGTGAATTGGCCAAATCCTCCTATGTCAATTCTCAAGCATATGCATTAGTCCTTTTTTTTCTCAGTTTAGATAAATCAACCGTGTCATTCATAACTCTGTAATCACAGCCACATTACTCAACATACAGTTTAGAGAGTTTTCAAACTGCTTTATAAAATATCGTAAAGAGAAGGGACAACCACTGTGTTTCAAAACTTTGCATGCCCATTTTGACCATCTGTGTAAGTCAGCAAACAAATTTCATGACAACTTGTAATATACAACCCAAAATTTAAAATTGTTACCTGACAGGTATCAAAAAAGCAGAGACAGGAATGCACCTTAACCCAGCAATGCCCAGGCCTCTATAAAAGCAGGCAGACCTACCATACATCTAAGTCACTTTGCTAATTAATAGGTAAGCACATGTCACTCCAGATAAACAACATCTGATGGACAAGATAGATGACCTCAAAAAATAACGAATAGCAGTTTGACAAAAGCGAATCAACATTGCCCATCAGACGGGAGAGCAGCGGGGCAAAAGAAGAAAAAAAAAAATCTGTGGAGGATAACTAGTCATGTTTTATGTATTGATTTATTTTATGCATGCCTTAAAGAGCCCACTGGCATAATTTTTCTGTAGTTTTATCAAAAGTCACACTTAAATTTAAATATAAAAGTGATTTATAGGAGCTTGGATGTTAGCAAGAGGGTAGACCCAAAGACATTAGTACTAACCTATGTATTTTGGGGGAACTCGGAGCCAAAGTAATGCCTATCTTCTATAAACTGCATAATTTATAAGAATTACTCAGTTCCCACAGAGTAAAGCAAATTTGATAAATGAAAAAATTAGTCCTAATTTTCTCATTGAAAGAAATATGACTGGGCTGAGGGAAAAATAAGACTGGCACATTAAAAATGACTGGTAGGAAAAGAGCTACTGGTCTTGCAACTCACGTGTGATTCAGTCAACTGCCTGTAACTATGAGAGTGGCACTGTTTAAAATCACAGCTTTTAGAAGGATGAAGCTTGCTCTCTATTCATCTTTGCCACCATCTAAAGAATTAAGAGAGTGGCTGGTGATGAAGAATAAATTTATCATGTTTATTGTGACAACCATGACTGTTATAAATCAGATACTCTTACAGCACATGCTAACCTCCCCCACACTTTTTCTTTCTTTATTCAAAACTTGTTGAACATTCAGTTCAGGTCCCCTGAGACATATGTCTAGAAAAGCACTGGTTGCAAGAATAAATCCTTTTCAGGTACATGCAATAGAAGTTGCTTGTAATACACTATTTGCAGTTATGTGCCCAGAGGTACTGCTGTTCTCATATCTGAGTCATACAGTTATTTCTTATAGAATGGTTTTGAACAGTCTTCAGGAACAACCAGCTGTGTAGAACAATAACTAACCAAAAGATATTTATCTTTGATTTAGTTCAATATTTGATTCTTACCTAATATATTCTCTTCACAGTGGAAGTGGCTGAGGACAGGGAGCAATTGGAAATTTCTGAACCAAAATCAGCTCAAGCACAGTCAATATAAAATTACTGTCAAAGCTAATATTCCAAGTTTTCAAATGTGCTGACGAAAAAGAGCAGAAAGAATATTTGTGAACTGACAAAAATGGGAAGGCTTCAAACTAGGGAGTTTGAATGGACACAGAAACTCTTGTCCTGAAAACTACTCCTTCCTTGATATTGTGAGGTGTTAACAACCTCTGCCCGAGAAGACATCAGTGGAAAAATGGCTGTAGCCGTCCCTAACCTTCCCTGGCCTTACAGAGCGCAACGTGCACCCAAGCATGGGAGGGTTTGCAGCTGCACACACACACAGAGCCTACAATTTTTCAATCAAGGCTAGAGAATTGCCTTCCTATTTCATCACTGCTGCCCCATGGACACATCACAGCGACAGCAACGTTCCTCAAGCAGATCCATTCCATCCTAACTAAAATAAAGGGCTACACTATCATCCGGCAGCACTCAATCTAGGTCACAAAGAAGAGGTACAGCCTAATTTTCCAGTTTTTCTGCACTTCCATCGTACTACACTTCTACAAGGCTAAATAGCAAATAGCTGTGCTGCCCACATGCCCTGCATATTCTGACATTTAGGAATGGTGACGATTTAATGCTATTGCAGTGGGTCATTTTGAAAACATATTCCATAGCCACAACATGATGGCAAAACTTATTTGTCTGCCCTGAGCTTCAGTCATCACAGGCAGATATACGAATACAAAGTTTGGAAGGGAGAAAGCAAAGTCAGAAAAAGAGGTATTGTACACTGGGCTGAGCTCACAAGACTAAATCACATCTAACATTACTGGCATCACACTTCACAGTCTCTGACAGAAGAGTCTGTTATGCCAGGTAAGTGTCAAGGGTCCATATTCCTAAATATTCTTACCCTGCCCTGTTGGTAAAATTACTGAATCTCTTTTACAGCTAAAAATATAGCCTGGCTTGATTTATTTCCACCCACCACTAACAAGATGGGAGTCCTACACTCACAAGTTCCACCATGAAGCAACAGGATAGCTGCAATCTTGCTAAAAAATGCGAGGAGGGTAATGATATCGCTCTGTCATTTGCTCCTTTATAACTGTCAAAGGGCCAACTGCATTTTACGCATCAGAATCCAACAACAGTAGTGAAGATATGGCTTTCAGGCACACCTCTTACAAAAAAAAAAAGAAAAAAAAAAAGGCTTAATGCAGCAAGGAATCTCACCACTGAATGTTTCAGACGTACCTTGCTGCTGAAGACACTAGAGAGGACTCAGTCTGACTGTTGGAAAACAGCGAAGTTTTGAAGCAAGACAACTGAAGAAAAATGAAACTCTAAGTATTAAAACCAAATTATTCTCCCTTGCGTGGAGAAAGAGAATCAGAGGCCAAAAGTAAATATTTGAGTCATCTGATCCACACACTGTAGCCACAACTCATTAGGTATCTGCTAATTACAGCTTTGAAAGATGCCATGGAGTGACACAAGGCAGCCCTAGATGTATTTAGTTAGTTTTACAACTGAGAAGCCTGGGAAACCCTTGGGTTCTTTCCTACAGTCAACAGCTTCAACAAAGAGCCTCTCTATTAATTACAACCACATCTTGTCCTTTTTTATATATGAGAAACACTACAATCCTTATAAAAACTATAAAACAGCCATTGTCATTTAGGGATGCTATTAATCAAGGCGTTCTCGTGTGTTTTCCCTTCACCGCTCCCTTGCCTAGATTTCAGCGTAACAGCTCATTGGTTTTTAACTAAAAGCAGAATGGCCACGTGTAGCCATCGCAGAAGGCTCAGGATTTTGATTTCAGGGCAGGAAACGCTTAGCTGTGATCCCTCTTGCAAAGGGGAGACCCTGAAGTGTTTGCTGGCATTACTGGCACCGTGATGATCAATCTGACAAAAGGAACTGAAAATAGCTTCTTCGTTCCGAAAGTAACTTTCCCATTCTTGATTCTTTCCTCCTCCACTCCTGGAAAATTAGTGCAACAAGCAGGAAAGCAGCTGAATTCTTTTTGCAGTATCCCAAACAGGCTATGTCTGGGATCCAGACATGACATAAATGACAACCTGGAACACTTAGACTCAAGATTAAGCAAAACTTTCTAACATTAAGGGTAAGCAGTTGCCTAATGAAACTGAAGGGTTGTCATTACTGGAGATATTTAATGACAGTTTAGACAAGCAAGAATTAGGAATATTAGTGTAAATATTCTGCTTTGGGGCAGAGGCAGGGACTAATGACATCCTAAGATCCTTTCTGGTGGCCTGACTCTGCAGCTCAGCAGCCTCCCTGCCCAAGTCACCCATCCTCCATTTTAATAACCTTCTTTATCGTTTTTAAACTCCTTTACAATTCTCCCAGGAACTCTGAGCAAACATACTTGCAAACCCTGAGGAAGACACGTATCTCAGTTACTCAGCAATAAAAAAGGAAACAGAAAAAAGAAAAAAATAAATAGGATTGTTATCTCATTGAGAAGTAAAAAATGAGGCGGAAGACACACAATAAAAGAAGATACCGGAACTACAGCAGTATAAATTACAAGCTACAACAGGGATATAAATTCTATTGGCAGGTTGGCAGAAACCTGACATTTTTCATTTCTCCATAAAGCTATTAAAGATGCTTACTGGACTAGAGAAGTAAAACTAGTTCTGCCAGTTTGAGTCATAGCCAATTTAGGTGAGTTGAAAAGTTGCCCTCTGTTTGGGTTCATGTTAGACACCTTCACTCCACACCAGCTAATTTAGTGCTCTGGTAGATTAGCTTTGAAACATTACTAAGTGAAACATTTTTCAAGGTGCCTAGAAAACAGCTAAGCATTAGAGGATAATTTTGGAGTGACTTCTTTATCTCTCCACCCCATCAAGCCCACCTACCCACACAACTCCCTCCCTCCGATAAATAGAATAGGAACAGTTTAGTTCAGATTCACTGCTTAAGGCTCCTAGTTTGTTACAGAAGTCCTCTGAGCCTTGACCTCAGTAGCCCATAACCAGGTCACCAGTTACCATAGACACACAGAGAAGAAAGCCCAAAGGGACCTTCCTTAGTCCTTTCCCCCATCCAAGAGGTCCAGCACACAGAAAGAGAATGGCTGAGTATGACAAGCCAGCAATAGCATGGTTCTTCCATGTGGTTTTATGAGGCAGTTAACTTTTATTACCTGGTAATTACTGAGTAAGACTTCAGACAAGCTGACTCTACAGCCCACATGGCAGCAGACTTGTGTGGGCAGTCAGCTCACAAAAATCATGCTGCAAGACTAAAGTTTCAGAGGGGAAACTCAGACCATTAGGAAAGCCAAGTTCAAGAATATAGTTTAGCCATATTTTAGTACTACCACTAAAGAATATAAATACCAAGCCTCAAGTTAAAAAAAAAAACAACAAACCAAACAAAATCAAACTTGCAAAAAAGAAGCCAATGAATAGGAAGACGTTATCAGGTACAGGCTGCAAAGACAAAAGTACAAAGTATCTTAAGAACAAAAAAGGCTGGAGGGCATCAGCCCAGAGACCAGATGACAAAACCGTGTCTGTGAACAGAAATGTAAAGAGCTTTAGAGCTGAGGTGGGAAGGCTAAGATCCATGCTGCAGAACAGACACTTGCTTATAGCAACACCACTAAAGCTGGTAAAACAAAGAGGAGCAAAGAAGAGGGAAGAGATGGCATTAAAAGAGGAAAAAAGAAATACTGAACACGCAAAATTTTCAAAGCAGAAGCAGCAAAATCCAGAGGTACAACAGCTGTTGCTTTAAAACATTGGGGTTTATTACCAAGGAAGTTGCTCCGTACTTTTTTCTTCTTTACTGTTCACTGCTATGGTACTATGTCTTTGTGTAGTCAATAATGGGAAATACGTGTGAGCAAAACACATTAATACTTGTAAGATCAGTACTAGCATTCTTCTCTGTAAAGGCACTGAATATTTTTGAAACGAACACTTTGGTGAACCTCAGGCTACTTTCTGTAAACTGATGCCAGTTAACCAGTTTTGATCCTCTATACTTCTTTTAAACTTTACTTAACCCTTCAAGCTAAACAGATATCAAACAATCCTAAACCATGTGATAAACAGATGCCAAAGTCATATGATTCCCAATCCCTTCTGCTCATTCTTTGCAATAAAAAGCAAAAATTATGGTTGATTTACTGTGCATTCAAACGTTGGAAGAATCCAGGAACATGTGGGATCAGTTTAGGTCAGGATCAAAACTCTATAATTTAACAGAGAGCAGCTTCCAAACTAAGCTCATATTTTTTCAGACTATATTTACAGTGCAGTTACTGTGTGCCAGTACATCATTAAATGTCCTAAGAACTAGAACAACCCTATTCTTTATTGGGAGGGGGGTTTTTCCCTTTAAGTTAGAAATACCCATTCTAGAATAATTCCGCATGAATCGGCAGCACTCACAGTATTCAGCCCCCATCCGATCTCCAGATCTGATGGCCACTAAGCTGCCTACAGACTTTTCTTGTTGCTGGTAAGAGATCAGTCTCCCGTTCTCAGTTTCTAACATCCACCTCAGCCTGGCTGTGACCACTGCTCCCCCTGACCAGTTTGAAGAGGGAAGTAGATTTGGCAAAAAAAAGCAGAAGAGACTTGGGATGAAAGCGAGTGTCTGGTTCCACCAGGAGTATACAAGCCTCAAGTAGGCTGTTGAGAAGAGGGAGGGATAAGCTACAAAAGCAGCAAAAAAAGAAAGAATAAAGGAAAACCAAAGAACACCAAAGCTAAACAAAGAAGCCTTGAACTGTTTGTACTCTTGTCCAAGCTACTGCCCAGAAGGCAGGATGGGGAGCGAGAAGACTGACTCCGATTTCCACCACTATATTTGTGATATAAAGCCCTCTCTCATGGGCTGCTCTGTCTGTATGATACAGATAATGATGCAATTTTCAAACATTCTGGTTTCTATACTGTGTGCTCAGCCACATGGTATTGTTTGAAAGTCTGACTATTTCTGATCCTGCTGGATTAAAGCAGCAAACTAAGAGGAGTGCTGCACAGGAGACAAATTGGACACTGATCAGAGATCTTAGTTTAACATACTTATTAGAGGAATGGCACTTTTTGACAAATAGTCGGAGCCAAAAACTCGTCCTTATCACACAGAAGTTGCTGTCTGTAGGGAAAGGCATGGTGAGAGTAATGCTGACTGGAAAAGCAGCCAGCTGACTTAGTATCTCTCTCAAACAACACTGGGACGTGCTGAGCTCAGGAAGCAGTGGAAGAATAAGCAAAATCATGTCACGGACTAAATCAAGAGACACTTCTGCTTTGCAGAAACTACAGCTGTTGCAACATCCAAAAATTTATCTGAAACACAAAACATGGGATGTAAATGAGCTATTGGAAGACTATTTTTTCTTTTTTTCCTTTTGCCACTTGAATGCATGCAGAAGTTATAGTGCTTTAAATTGTTTCCTAAGAAGAAAATGACAGAGACAAGAATAAATACCCTGGGATTTACGCAGCCAGTGCACATTCAGTGGCAGGAAACTTTGCCAGGTTGTTACATGCATTCATGAAATGGACTCTAACGTCTGACTGGGAAGCACTGCAATATTAAGTGGGATGTACTGAAAGGCAGCCAACATGGCAAGCCTCTTGGGTGCTTCTATGATAATAATTAGCTTTATCAAACTTTAACTAGTGATGTCAAAATATTTTTAGCTTGTAGTCATGAAATGGGCAACAAATATACAAGTTTGCTACTTCATACTAACATATGTTTGGTCTCAAGAGGTTAAGTACTCATCTGTTTCCAAATTGTGTTAAAAATGAAAAACAAATACCTTTTTTTCCTTACCATGCTTTTGAAGCATGTCAGCCTGCACATAAATTATGGCTTTGCAGGACTTGTTATCTCTCTCATATTTCTCACGACATAATGGCTTCAGTGTAGACCTGCAAGTAAAACACAGTTTTAAGCACGTATAACAAAACTGAGCCTTCAACCAATGTGGATTTGTTGACAGGAGGAAAAAAAGCTTTAACACATATACAAACATTTTGACTGAAAAGAAGTTCAGACTACTGCAATACAGACAGCAAAGGGCCTGCAATCTTTTTGCTTCCCCGAAACAAACAGAAATAAGGACTAGATTTTTAACTCTACTTTCAAGTCTGACTTCAGACTCAATAAAGACAATTAAAATTTTAATTATTGCATGAAGACAGACAAACCTGAAGCCAAGCACAAACCCCTCGCCTGATACTGATTAAAAGAAAGCCGTATGACTCTTCTGATAGCCCGCTACAATCTTTGTGACATTCATGGCATCAGCAGGTACTTTGTGAATGTGGCTTTTCAGCCTTAGCATCAAGAAAACTGCTGAATTAAATAAGCTAAATCTGCCTGTTATCCTATAGCACTTTTTTTGTTTCTTCTTTTTCTTAAAGCAGCCAGAAAAGCAAAAAAAAAAACCCAGCAAACCCACAACCAAACCCTCACGCATTTCACTACTGAGCTATAATATATTAAATCATAGATATGAGTCAACAATATCATGCTGCTGGGAAAAAATGGAAACCCATTCTGGGAAAAATAAACACAAGTATCATCTGTAAAACACATGGTGTAATCCTTGCATTTGGCTTGGTGGTGGGAAGCAGGCGGCTCAGCTGTGGGCACCATCATCCCAGGAGGATGTGGAGAGAACGGAAAAAACCTGGACAACAGGAACAAGGATGATGAGGGGCCTGGGAAGGCAGCTTATTAGAAAAAGCTGAAGGATTAAGGGCTGCTTGTTCCGAGGAGCAGAGAAGCAGTCATCTTTGCGGCAGTCTTCGGACGTGTGAAGAGTGGTTAGGAAGAAGGGAATAGTTTCCTTCACACCCCCCAGCCCCTTGGACAGCATTAAGCTCACTGAAGAGCATGGAATGCCAGAGACTAGACGGAGGCAAGCATCCCCTGCTGTGACTTTCAGTATACCAGGAATTATAAGTTTGTGCAATATGATTTGGCTACTTTCTGAAAAATTCATCACGAACTTGCTAGCTGATGCATTCCTTGTACACATGTAAGTGTTTGCTCTGAAGTTGTCTTCCCCCATTGCCAAAGCAACAGAGTGCTCAGCATTCCCTTCTGGTGTCCACCTGGCCCTCCATTTCCAGCTGCCCGGCTTTGATCTTCCTCCTTTCTGTTTACTGTTATTAGCTCATTAGTGGTTTTGCCTGTCTTTTTCTTGAGCCTGCTCCTCTGGCTGTTGGGAAACGTGCAGGGTTCCCTTTGCTGACTCGGAAACACATTGCACTTCTCCATGAGGAGTAGCTAAAGAAACAGGAGTGATCTGGTCATTTCCATGGAGCAAACAGGTTTCACAAAAGATGTGCTGCAAATTAAACACACAATTCAGTTAAAATAATTTATGACTGACTGAGCTAACACTGATATATCACCTGCTGTGGAAAAACAAGGGAAATATGTTGAATATGACTGGAAAGTATCTAGAGCTTATTTAAATGCAAAGCAGCAAAGCACACAAGTCAAGGTATCCAGGAACAAATAGAGATGTGCACATTTAGTGTCTGTCTGCTAGTTACCACGGCAGAGGCTAAATCTAGAGGGCAAGTGAGAAACAGATAAATGGCATTTTTGGCAAGCACTAAGTTAATCATCCTGCATAGCACATTCAGTGTCTCAGACCTTGGAGATCATCACAGATCTCTTTGGATGCAGTAAGTTTGTTCCTCTCAATAGAATGAGGGCCTAATTAAAAAACCTAAGGTGTCAGATAATCCAGGAAAAGGTACAAAACAAAGTGCTATTTATGCTTGGTGCCCTCAATCCAGTGTCTTCTGTGACATCATCATGTCCCAGAAGACAGTTCTACAGTTCCTGGGTATTTCAGTTATCTTCCCAACACCACAAGCCCTTTTACAGGTAAAGGCAAAAAGGTACCATAAACAGAAACAACACAAATGTTGGAGTTAACTGAAAACAAGCCATTCAGAAAGATCCTGACACTCCTACTGCAGCTACCCAGCTGCAGATTTGGGGTATATTCACAGTACAATTAAACCATCCCAAACAGCTAAGTATTTTTTCCCATTATACAGTGTGGCCCATGTTGCTATTGCAGGGACAATGTAAGGGGCATTCCCTTTCTCCTCAATCAATTTATAGATAAACAGAACTTAAATGTATAGATACAATTTAATCTTCATTTATATTGCAAATATTTGCTGTAGTAAGAAGGCTTATTAAAACTCAAAAAAAAATATTTCTCCCTTTTTCTTTTCAAGTTCAATTTTCATAGTGTAAGCCTCACCACTTTATATGACAAAAGAACAAAGCCCTCCAGGTTATGAATCCACAGAATACTTTCATTGAAAAAATTGCTGTGCCTTCTCTTGAAGAAAGGTTTGTGTTAGACTTGATGGGAAGAGGTCTCAGAATCGTGAAGCCAGTGCCTAATGCAAGGAGATAATTCATACAGCTAGATACATCCCCCATGGAAAATCAGGACATGGTATCTGTACCTCAGGACTATTAATATATACAATTATTAAATCTCTGTTAAAAATTTAACAATCACTTGGAGACTAATAATATAGCCCAGTAGAATTAAAGGCAGATAGCAAATTAATTCCCTTTCTCCCTATAAGCCTTATTAATGTTGGCATATATTAAATACATGTTTTAATTTTAAGGCTCTGAACATTTGTAAACGATTCAAAATGACACGAAGTACTGAAAATGCAAGGTATGTGCCATTTATACTGCCAGGACTGGGGAGCTACAGGTCAACTACTACCTTTGCTTCACATTCCCTGGTCTTTTAAAGATCAATAACAATGCAAAAAACACCCACCTTTCTGTCTGTTGTAAAGTAAAGGAATTGCTGCCACTTGATCAAGCTTTTCTCTGACTATACTGTGGGTATTTTTTTCCAGGGTAAACAAAGTTTCTCAATATGAATTCCTTGAGAAAGAGACTTTATCTACCTCCTCCTCCCCCAAATATAATATGCAAGTGTTTCAGGAAATTACTCTCCAAACGGCTATTGGTAGCAACTGAAAGGATTTTTTTCTTGCATGAAAGCATAGCAGTGCTATTTTTAAAGACCTATTTCTCTAATTTATTTTTTGAAGTAATAATTCTGCATTTAAATGCGACTCTACAAAGTTAAAATGTTTCCAAGCACCATCACTCACTTGAGGCAGCACCGTTTCCATCTGAAATTTAGGGGAAACAGGAAAAGGGAGTGGGTAAGGAGAGAAAAAGAAAACTCTTTTTTGGAATTATGTGTTGATAAATCCAAAAATAGAAACATTTTTCAAACAAATTTTTTATGTGCAAGTATCCCAGTTTCCCAGCAACTCTGTTAGTGACATAATGTTAGCTTTGTGGGAAAGTAGCTCTGCTCTACGCTCTCTGGACAAGAACCTCAGAGCTTTCTTGGAGTCTATTCATAACCCTGCATTTGCATTTGATAAATTGATTCATTGTTATATTCCTTCCCCTTTAATGCAATGATTAATTATTCTTCTATTCCACAAAAAAATTATTCTTTTTAAAATGCTAATCTTCCAGCATTTTGTGTCATTAGACCAGAGGTTCAGTCAAAGTTTTCCTAAACTTCCAAAAATTTGTTTAGGTATTTTCCTCAAATATAAAGCAGTTTACATAGGCTAAGTTTCTTCTACATGTTTTATAAGATTGGCACTAATTTTAATAGCATGGTTTTAATAGCTTTTAAACAAAGTATATCATTATCTAGACCACTGTTTAAAGCTAAAACAATCTGAGTTATAATATTATTTATCCCTAACAAGAGATTAAATTTTTCCTCTGTGTGTTTTCAATTTATATACAAAATATTTGTCAATTCCCAAACTGCATTCACAATTTCTTGAAAGGCAGGCACAGGATCCAAGTTTCTTCTAATTTATGCAGTTGTAATTTTTCTTAATGTAATGGAGCTATTCATAACAGAGTGAGCAGGGCCACAGTCTGAGCGAGCTAGATTTTAAAAAGAAGTATTCCAACTAAGCTAACATCAAGGTGAGTGTTTCTTTCTAATTTTCTAATAGAAATTCATCCAGGCAAATCTTCCATCACAGCTTCATCAGCCTTTTTGGGAGAAAGGCCCCTTCTTTAGAAGCTACCCAGGCAAGCGAGGTGGGCCATCAAGCAAAGATCTGGTTTCTGCCGCCACCCAGAATGCAACGATTAATGCTGGTTTTATGATGACATTTCTGGTAAGGAGCCCAACACAGCCCAGCCCTGTGTGGTGCTGGGGTATTTAATAAAGTACCACCTCCTATCCCTTCCTTTGCAGACCCGTCCAGGCAACGCTTCAATTACTGCCATATACAGCACTGAGCATCCACCTGCAGCATGAGAAACACCCAGCTCATGCACGCTTCTGCTCCTCTGCATCCTTTGCTACTTAATGTTCAGGTTCTCCCCAAGTAGCCTGTAAAATTTTTCTCCACTTAACCTTAAATTGCCTTTCTCCCCTGCTCACAACTTGATCTGAAACAAAAAAAAAAAAAAAAAAAAAACGTGTCTTGTCTTGGTGTGTCAAGAAATAAAATCAGCTTTGAAACAACTGCAAAACAGCAAAAGTAGGTTTCAGTGGGACTTCTAATGTTCTGTGAATTATACTCACGCGTAATTAAATTACCTTGCTGAATCGGGTCCTAAATTAAAGTGAGATATACTCTTCGATGTTTATTTGGCTTGGATAATTAAAGAAAGTAACAAAATGAGTTTTTAGAGTTAACATAAATGAAAGTTTTACTAATTAAATATTTCTTTGGTATGCAGCAAATGTAGGAATAGGCGAACAAAATTCTTCAGTTGCTATCCCCTGCTACAGCAAAAACTGAAGGGGAAATTCTCAAGAACTGACCTTACCTCATCCTGAGCCATTTGGAAATATTTTCTTTCAAGAGTTAAATGCCCCTTTGAGTCTCCTTTGTACCCCCTGGTTCTGGGTTCCATTTGAAAACAACAAGCGGGAGCATGAGCTATTTACTTATTTACTTTAAGCTTGGAAAAATGGGAGAGATTTTGAAAAGGCTGGTTTCTCCTTGAGAAGGGGATGAAATTTCATACTGGCTGTTATTGAAACCAGTTCACATATCCCAGGCCTTTCCCCTCCCTACCCCCATCCCCATAACTTGCACAATTATGCATCAAATCTGATATAATAAATCAGAATCCCCAAAGACCTAGAGCCCGTTTCTACTCCACCACATGAGGGCAACCCCACCCGAGGCTGTGAAATGGCATTAGGGTAGTGGAGAACGGAACACACTTTGCAGTTTGACTCTATTTTCAATACCAGTTTAATTCAAGACCCTGGAACAGAGTTTCTTTTTGCAGCACTAATAAAATCTGTATTTTTGCCAGCAGCAAACAAAAGCTGGCTGACTCACTGAAAACAGAAACCCTTCTTCTGGCTGGTGTCACCCCTTTTCTTCCCAGGGCTGCCAAGAACCACAGGTCGCTGCAGGGGGGGGAACAGCCCCTACCACCTCCTGGTCCTCCTCAGCCAGCACAACTCTCGCCGTGAGATGGGTGCCGCAGGTAGACGTGGGTTCCACCCACTGCTTCAAGCTCTCCAGCTTGTAAACCCAGCACCTGCCCACTGTACATTTAGCTAAAGCAAGTTACTGAGAGCGCTGAGCGCTTAGGGATCCCCTCCTACACACAAAACTGGCTGGGATTAACAAGCCAAGGCTCCAGTCTCATTTGACCATGCAGCCACTTTGGCTTGATGGAAGCGCTGGCTCAGCCTCTCCAGCCCTGGTGGCCGGGGGAAATGCTGTTCCTGAATCCACCTGAATTAGCCTCTGGCTGAAAAACAGCAAGGAGAAAGACTCCCCTGATCCCGTTTTATTTGCCTTTTAATCTCAAGAGCATAATGAAGCACGCTTGCTCTCTGCATCTCTCAGTTTAGGGTCCCACCAGAACTATTATTAGCTCAGGGATACTAATTCATCTGCCCATGTCCTCAGCTGATGGAAAAAATGTATTTGAACAGAAATGAGTGAATGGGAAAAAAAACCCAAACAGTAAAGTTTTGACGTTTTCAAGGTTTTTGTTTTGATATATACTTTAAGTTTCTAATAAAACTTTCTGTAAATTTAGATCAAACTGAAAATCTGATAAACTAAGTTCTGTGCTTTGCTGGATAACCAAAGTCAAAGGACCACACTCATTTTTACTGAAGGACACTTTGACTCAGTTGGTTCGGTAGCTTTCCTATACCAGGTTCTTTTTAATGTTTCTTTGTTGTCACCTATATTTATCATCCACTGTATATATATATTTCTGCAATCCATCTTTTCACAATGGCACCTTGTACATTATTTCTTGTGAGGCAGCAGTGAGGATCCCCATAAAGGCTGGTTTTATACAGCAGCCTCTGGTCTCTCCCACAGGACACAAAGAGGAATCATAAACTATTCAAAGGAAACCTTGAAATTCGGCAGCAGCAAGTACTGAAAGGGAGAAGCACCTGATGATTTGAAAGGCTTCTCTTAAGTTTCCTGCAACACGGCATCAGCCATCAGACAACCTGCAAGCTCATCAGTCCCCAGATGAACCATTACTCACAGCAGTGTACTGTTATGGTCTTCCTACAAGCATCAGAGGCAACGTCCGTGAATAAACTAGGGAAGCCAAGAAATACAGGATTCTTTCAAATTAGTATACCTTCAAGATCAAAGAGAAGAAACATTGCCACAGAGGGATTGCTGTCTATTGTACCTCACTCCTACAAAAATTTTATTGGAAAAACACAGACTTCCAAGCGAAAGTTAAAAGCAAAAAAGAAGACTCAAGGACGGATTAATCTGGACTGATACCTCTTGTATTCTGCTTTCCTCTCATCAGTATCTGGAAACTTCCTAAAATTACTAGGATGACCTAACACCTTCTGCTAAACTCGAACGCTCTTCAACCTGCAAACAACTCTGAAGGGCTGCATCTGCCTTGGTTTGTCCTGTCCCAAGGAAATTTTACTAAAAACTTGGTCTTTCAATCACACTGAGATCCTTACATCTTGGAGAGACTTGCAGAATTATTTTGCTCAGCTGACACGCTAATTTCTCTTCTTTTCCCATCTGTAGACAGAGATGCTCTTTTTTTCCCCCTAAGCAAGGAACGCCAATTACCTTCCACATTTAAACAGCTTCCTAAAAGGCAGTTTATGCTGTGAACAATGCCTGGCAAATGGCAGTCTCAATTACTGTAAAGACTCTTCACTGCTGCCATAAGCAAACGCTTCTGCTGTAGAAGCAATCTAAAGGTGACATTGAGAAATTATTTCACAGTGGTCTCTCTGCCCTAAGGAGGCCCACTGGTCACAAAGACGACCTACGTGGTGCCCTCCTGAGCTCCAGTGAAGTTCATGGACCTCACTGCTGACTGGAGAACAAAGCCCTCGTGCAGAATAGACACCCCAGAGGTGTAGGAAACTTGCACTCCAAGCAAGAGGGCAGCTGGTAGATGAGCTCGTGGTGTAACACTCACTGGCTTCAGTTCCACCACTTTTAGTCCCAGGTGTCCAAAGCCCTTTCCTGGATTAGCCCTTAGTCTGCCAAATTGGCAAGTGAATCCACTCAGGAGTAAATGCACTCAGCCGAGCAGTCTATTCTCAGCTCCAGGAGAAAAATCTGTCTTCAGGCGACATAACCAGGTTGACAATCATCTTTCTAAATGACAAGTGTCCTTTCTTTTCCTTGAAGCAAACACAACTATTCTGTTACACACAGAAAAAGTGCATGATCTGCTACATCAATGGATTTAACCCTCAGCCCTCTGAACCTTCCTCTTTAGGACTTTTCCCTATTAACTGATACTGCACATTTTAGAAAAAGCAAAATGGCCTCTTGGCAGAAGTATACTTTTGTTGCAAATAATGTCAAAAACTTCTGTAAACAAAACATTGCAAAGTACCAGCCTAGGGTCTGATCAGCTACTTCTTTTTTACCGAGTGCTTTATAAGTGTGTCTGCTCAGATCCCTCACAATTGCACCAGCTATTGCCATTCACATTTTAGACAACTGCATGCTGAGAAATTAGAGCAGGAAATGGACTTAACTGAGACCACTAAACATTTACTTTAATACTAGTCCGGTAGACTGTCATGTTTATTAGAAGTGACATAACAGTTTACAGTTGGAAAAAAAACCACCAACTGCATATAAAATTTTCTTTTAAGTTATTTTTGATTGCACAAATACACAGAAAAATGTTTATTACCTTTGTTATTTTAACCCCGTCATCACAACAGGTATGGAAAAAAAAAAAGAAATAATGAGGAATATTAAGCTGCTGTATGTATCGGTGACTTGGGACAAGCTGATCCTGACTTGTTTAAATCAGGGGACTCCCGACTTTTGCTGTGCTTGTATGATCCAGTGCTTTTGATTTCTCATCAGCAAATAAAGAGGTTAAACACCCACATCCATACAATTACGACAAAACAAAGTGCTCTCCTTTCAACCCTCATTTCATCAGCACCACTCCCCTAACAGTAGTTCTAACATTCTGTTGCAAATGTCTCTGTATTTGGATGCAAGGTGGAGACTGCATCCACTGAATAGCGGAAAAGAGCTGCCCAGCATTTGCGGTTCAGGACTGCTCCCTGAGGTACTTTCTTCAGTGCTACAACGTGCTGCGCAATATACTTGAGGGTTAATTAAGCCACATCAACTCCTACTTCCTTTGGAAAAATACTGTGCTGGCTAATAAACCTTAATGTTAGGAGGCTACAGCATATGCCATTATAATATGGCATTATTTTTAAATGCCTGTTTATCTTCAGCAGATGTTCGGACGCTTTTATATTTGCTACCTACTTTAGGCATGTGAATTATACCTTAAATCAGGTAGAAGTAGCTGGTATGATGAATATACGTGCTTTTGTCCCACACCTACTGGTGAAAACACATTCTGTTCTAAGAAAATATGCTGCCTGAGGTCAGGGTCAGAGAACTGTATCCCGGAATCTTGACTGGACTACTCTAAGACATTGTGAGCTATAAGGATTAATGCAGGTCACAAATCTGCCAAAACCTTAGTAAACTCCATTTATATGCATTATAAAATCCTTCCACGGTCTTGTGGAAAAAATTGCTTTTACTGCAAAAAAACCCTATATCTGTAAAATACAAACTTTTTGTGGAACATACTTGCCAGCTACATTAAAGCCCACCAATGATATTACTCTAAGCACAAAAGTTATGCTCTTCAAGGTCAATCTCCTAACAAAACTCAAATGAGAACAATAAATCACTCCATCTAAAGAAAAAAGTTGTAGATTTTGCTTTGAAATCCATTCCCCTAATCTTCCATGTCCATTTCCCTAAACATGCTCTAGTGTGAACACAACTTTTTTGCAAGTCATGAGAAAAACCGCACAGTCATCCAGAAAAATGTTCCCCAATGGCTCCCTTGTTGTGTGCAAGAGCATTAATTCTGAGTTATCTCTACCGGAAGCATTTCAACATAACATACCCTAGTGTCACTCTTGCTGGTGTTTTTGGTTTGGTTTTGGTTTGTTTTTATAACCACCTAATTCTCTGGATGACTATTATATTGGTCAATCACATGCAGAAAAAAAAGAAAAAAACCTACCTATTTCTCCAGTGTTATAGCACATCCAGTAAAGCGGTACAGTAGAGGGTTAATTAACTCACATCTTCCCCTATTTCCCTTGGAAAATTACTATGCTGGCTAATAAACCTTACAGTTATGAGGCTTTTATGAACTTACAAACCCTGCAGCATTTTAAAGTGCATGTGTGGTTTGCTCAGCTGTTTGAACACTTCTCACCTTAGTCACCCTTTCTCCCTGTGAACTCACACCCCAGAATAGCTTTGCATCAATGAAAAAGAACTGTGTGATTGAATGTGTATGAGATTCATGCACATTCATTCCTTCCATGACTAATTAAAGGGTTTGGGGATTTTTTTTCCTTTTCTATTAACGGAGCTATGTTGCCAGAGGCTGAGCGCTGGAAAGGTTGGTGTTTAACGTGCTCTGGATTTATTATCTGATCTTCAGGTGAACTACCTAAACCCCTCGTGATTTAATTTTACCAACTGTAAAACATGACTAGAAATCATCACCTACCTTAAGGTGTCTTCAGACACTCCAGCGAAAATGCCATGTAAAAGTATACGCCATCAGTATTTCCTGAGTCTGTTGTATAGTGCCATCAAGTTCGTTCTTCCAGCTTTCCAGGGTTCTTGCCATTAGGAAAGCAGAGAATGCAGAGCACGTGCCTCTTAACACAAACGTGGAGGTGCTATGTGAACAACCTCGGTGCTACACTGCCCAGAGAAGCTTGGCGCAATTGTCACTTTTCTTCGGGAAATCTGTTTGGGAATACCAATTTTTATATAAGATATTAACAGCTGAACAAGAAGCTAAGGATTTTTTCCTATCAGCTATGAGGAATCCACTCGGTGCTAAAGGGTAAATAAAAGAAACGAGCAAAGGAAATAGGGCACCTAGTTTGATTCTCTCTCAACACCAGGTTTCTGTTGCACAACACAAAATATTCTTAAAGGAGCCTCTTTGAGGAGCACCCTATCATTTAAACGCTAAATGGTTTCTAAATTAAAATCCATGAAGCATTTTGCTACCTTATTTCTACCCACTAAAAAGACTTAAAAGATAAGCAAACTGCATCAAATATTTTCCAAAACATTGCAAATAAACACTGCGCCAATTTCAGTAAGGACCTTACAGAATAGTAAAAAAAAAAAAATAAAGAAGCCTGAATTTCTAAATAAAAAGAGAACTGATCCATATAACAGCTTGCATTATTTATCCTTCTCCAGCTGCAAATAACTGAGAAAACTAGTCAAGATCCTGGTGCCATAAGAACAAGCAAGAGCTGTAGGCATAATCCTGTGATTTTTCAGAATGGAATTTCTCTCCTGAGCTGAAGATGTGATCCCCCTAGACACACAGTCAACAGGTCCAACTTCCTGGAAAATATGTTTTTATTTCCTGAATCATTTCCCTAACCAGTGTGAATGTGATACCTGGCACTATGCATTTTTAAAATGCGGGACTGGTTTTAGTACTACAAATAGCTGAGAAAATTGCATCTAAAATGATGCAAAGCAGAAAATGTGAATTTCATTCTCGCTGATACATGGGCATTTCTGAATGCTCACAACCACACCAATTATCAGCACATTTGGGGACTTAAGCTTGAAAACATCTGGAATGCCAACCGAACAAGTTCAGCTGCATCACTCATCTAGTACTTAATGCACAGAAATACACTGTGCTATCTCTTTTCCCTGGCATTTACCAGAGGCAATTTTTTTTCTTCTTTATTTTTCAAACAAGGATTACAAAAACCAAAAAACCCACCCCCCAAAACCCAAAGTACCATTTCCCCAGCAGATACTTACCATTATTACTTCTTTGGACAATGAAAATAATGAGAAATGCCATTAAAAGAATCTTTAAGTGGCTCTCAAAATCAGGTAATATTATACATCAGCCTGTGGAAGACCCTGCAGATTGACATTAGGAGTGTACCTTTGCCCAAGCCTTTCACCTTTAGGAGATGGCTACAATATGGACATTTATATCATGGTGTTTCAGAAACTAGAGAAGGAGTGGGTTGTCAAGGCAGAACATGAGCAGTCATCACAAGGGCAGAACCAGGCCGATTAGCAACGAAGAGGAAAGCAGATGCCAGAAACATTCTGTACTGTGGCTAAAGCTGGCAGGAAAAGAAAAAAAAAAATCAAACTGCTTCCCCTGATTTTAATAAATGAAATAATAATAGTACTTTGGATTATTTTCTTCTTTTTGGAAGGAATTAAAAGAGGTGGTTTTAAAAAAATAGAGGAAGGAATAAAATCTGCCCTTTTTGAGTTAGGAGATGTGCTTTCTTGGTGGATCATGAGCTCAAAAAAGGAGAGAAAAAATAGAATTTCTACTAATAAAATTATTTTTTCTTCAACATGCCACACTTTGAAAAAACATTTTAAGCAATTCTAAGTCATTACAAACCACAGTCACAGGAAGGAAGCGAAGCTCCATTCGTGCTTTCTATACACACCAGTGCATAGAAAAATCATATAGCACTCCTCAATATATTTTCTGAATACTTGGCAACAATGCATTAAATCTAACCATGGTTGAATGTTGGCATTTTCTTCCTGTACTCAGAGGTGGAAGACTTATGAAGTGGTGTCTTTCATCTTTTGAAGTTTGTAGAAGACTTTTTTTTTTCTTTTAAGTACACATATTACAAGGTCTGGAGAGGGTAAAGTCAACAAACTGTGCCCAGCAGCTGGAATACAGAGCAGAGAAACAAGTTCCTGTTGGGGTTGAGTCTACAGCTTCAGATTAGTCACCAGGAAAGCTCAGTCCTAGACAGAGGCGCTTTGTTCTCATCACAGAAAATCTGATCGCACCCTGAGAAGCTAACACTCTCAGAGGCCTCGTCACAGAGGTTTTACAGTTTTGTTTATGGCTTTTTTTAAGACTGGGAAATTCACAATGACCTGAAGCGCTATGTGCCAGCTTTCTTCTCTCAGTGTTGAAGTGTGCTCTCTCTAAATGCTCAGAAGTGGTCCAGGCAGCCATTATTTACAGAAGCATATGACACAACTTGATGTACAATGCACATCAGACAAGAGTTTGTGTTGATAATGATCCAAAGAAAAGCCATTTATATGCATACAAAATTGATTGACTCCCCACACTATGGGTTATCCCGAACATTTACCGGTCTACATCTAAAATCAGTTTCTTCCGCTGACAGAAATATATCAAAGCAAAAGTTAGCAAGACTTCAAAACATAGTTGACTCTAGTGAGTAGAAAGAAACAGAGAGCAGATTGCTTGCTGTGTCACAAGGCCCTGCTTGCAGATGTTACACTATAAAATACACAAAGATTGCACCTTGCAGGCAACACCACCACTTGGCTATACAATCAGGCTTTCACCAGGCTGCTGAGAACTAGTAAATTAAACAAGTGTTGTAACAGGAAATCAACAGTGAGTGGCAACATCACTGGTGCAGCCTGTTACTTCAGATACTTATCCCAACGCAGAGAGAAACTGCAGTCAGGCTTCCACAGCCAAGAGAAACAGTCCTCAGGGCACTATCTGTCTTCTAGTGTATCCTCAGGATGTCCTGTTGCTCTTGTGCCTCTGTATCTACATTTCTTTGGCCTGGTGAAGAGCAAGTCAGCACAAAATACAAGGGTGTCCCTCAAGGAAGGAAGGGTCTTTATTTATACCCCACAAAATTCATACCTTTCAGAGAATGGACACCAGGGTTAAATCTCACGTTCCTCCTCAAGCAGATGCGTGTTTGGTGACGAGCTGGTATTGCTGCCCCCAGCCCTGCAGTCAGTCTTTGCCCTTTCTGCTTTAAGCTGTTGTATCTTGCATTAACTGTTTTTCCATTAGTGTAAGAGCTTCTCAGATCAGCTTAACAACAGTACAGTGGGTGAAAATCATCCCTTTCACTGGAAGAAAAAATACACATTCAAGTTAATTAAGGACACAGAACAGAAAATTTGTATCAGACTTTTCCAAATGGAAACAGCCACCATGAGAACAGTTTAATTTACTGCTTCTCAAATGTGAGTAAAATTGGAGGCTCTGACTTGAAAAACCCATATACATATTCTTCATGCTACACAAGCATAGTTGAATTTTCTTTATCTGACACTTACAGAAACACACAGATAACAACATCCTCTCCTCCACAGAGAAAGACATCATCCTCATACCAATCTGACTCTGTGTTCTCAACCCCGCAGATCTCCAATGCATGACTGGGACTCTGTCCTGATCAAGCAGTTAACTTGAGTAAACTTCCTACCTTAGAAGGTAAGGCCATTAGGACAGTCCAATCTTATACACAACATGTCTCTTTCTCCAGCTTCTTTCCTCATCTGAAGTCCAACCTGGACACCATATGCAGGCTGAACTTTCAGAGCCAGGAAGAAGCAATTAAAGGATGTGTATCCAGCACAGGAATACTTCCAGGGGAAAAAAAGGAAGGTTCTATAGCAATCCCTCACCTCTAAGAAAGAGGAGGTATGCCTTGCCCAGTAATAACAGTTATTTTATGTGCTGCCAGACTGATCCCCACATTGATCATCTTCTGGACTGAAATTCATGATGCACAACACCGACCTGAAATGTGTAGGCCACAATCATACCCGGAAACAACAGCTGGCTATTAGGATTTTATAAAGGTTGTCTAACAGTGCAATGTACAGCATGCGCACTTTTTAGGGAGGCAGAGAAGTTCTGGAACCAAAAGCCCGTTCTGACACTAGATGGGATGAACTTACATCATTACAGGCCTCACGAGCTGTGTGCATGCTCTGTGAGAGATCTAAAGGCAGATTTCAACGGCTGCTACAGATTGTCCTCTCTGTAACCAGTAGGACACTAAAGCAGAGTCAGGTGTGCCCACAAGAGCATTGCTGCAAGATCAGAGGATGCCAGTGAACGTGCTGCTCCTATGGAGTCCAAGCAGAAGGGCCTGCCAGGGACAGACAGCATGTGGGAAGCAATGCCTGCAGCAAAGGGGCTTCAAACCAGAGCACCTTGGCTGTGCTGCAGCAGGGTAATTTGGTACTTTCCCACATGGTCAGCCAGCTCTCCTGGCCAGCAGGAGAGAGATGTAGCAGAAACATCTTTCTTTTAAAGGATTACTCCTGGCTCTGGAGAAGTTTGTAATTTTTGGCAGACTTCTGACAGGCTGTGCGAAGGGAAAAGGAACGTCTTTGCTCCCTCTCCCACACTGTAGCCACACAAGGTCCAGTCATAACGTACCTCTTAATAAAGAAGCACAGATGTGCCCTGTAGGCACTTAAAGAGCAAAAGAAAAAAAAAAAAAGAAACAAAATATTCCTGTGTGTTTCATAAATCGGTATATAAGCATAATGCAACCTACTATCCTAGATATAAAATGAAATATCTTTAAAAGTATTGAATCCTTTGTGAATTTTCTCAGTGGATCGGCATGAAGCTATTTAGCCCAGATGTTTCTATAATTCTGATGCATTAGGATATGCACGGCATTGCGGCCAAGTGTTAACATAGTGAACTATAATGTAAAACATGTAAAGATACTGGCTTCCAAAGTTATTAGAAGTTTTCACTCTAACCACTCTGCTTCTTTATGCAGCTATATTTTCTTTACAATACCCACTTATATTTTAACACACATGGCAGAACAACAAAAGATGTCCCTTCTCCCCCATCAAAACCTAATTCTGTATGTTCTCTGGAAGAACACAGGGGCCAACTTAAAGATTGACACAGAGTCTTTCAGAAATGGAAATCTCATCTCTGAACCGCAATGAACAGCAAATCTCATACTAAAGACAAATGCAAGGCCAACAAGGCACAGCTGGGTACCACATGAGCAGGTCAAGAAGTGATGGTGAGATTTTTGATGACAATTTGGTGTCCAAAAGACAGAGTGTCTCACTCCATGGTTCTTGTTTGCATCTGTAATGGATTTAGGGATTTGCAGAGGCAGTTTTAAAGATATCTAAGCAGGTGCAATGTCTATGTTGGAATGGCCTAAGCAAGGGAAGAGGCAATAATCGGAAAATGAAGTAGAACAAAAAAGGTAACAGCACGTGCTTAGAAGGATGCAAGATAAACAGTGCAAAGAAAAAAAACAGCACTCTACAGAAGAACAATGCAATGGAATATCGTGCATTAAAACTCCATTTGAAAAAATTTCTGTTGCTTTAATTAATTATTCAGAAGAGCTGAAAATATTTCAGAGCTCATTTCTGCATGCTTTACTTGCCACAATATGAGCTGAGAGTTCTGTGATTCTTCAAGACCTTGTTAGCTCAGAAAGGCAAAACATAATCCTAAATGAATGAACATGAACTCCTACTGCAGCTTTGAACTTGCAGTCTCAGCTCCGTTTTTGTGTGGGTACTAGCTAGAGTACACCTCACGCTTAGACAGAAAAGCAATATTGAGAGGTGGAACAGCTTTCATTGTGGTTCAAGTGGGTTTTGATCCATTTTTTTCTTTAAACAAAAAAATGCTGATACTCCAGTTAGCTCTGGAGTTTCTCATGCTTAAAACAAACAAATGTTACTTGACTTTAGGCTCTATAGAGCGTACTGGTGCAATCTAAAATGGAATATCACACTGACTGCTAATATGCTGATTATCCTCTATAGTGAGGTAGGCCATGGAGGGTTTGTTTCACTTCTACAAGACAAACCTTTGGTAATCAAATTTCCTGTATGCCACTTGCCAACTATTCTGCCTTCCCATGGCTACACAACAATTTGTCATTAGATTGTATTTCCTAGCATAACCACTTCAATTCACCCTTCTGGCTGTTACTTTTATTTAAAAATATTATGGGACTTTTAATTAGTCAGATAAGAAACCTGTATTTCAGAAAAAGAGTTTGTAAAGCCATAGCAGGTGGCAGAATTTGTCCTCCTATGTTACAGAGCTTAATCCCAAACCTTGCATTATTCACAGATAATTTAAACCATTCTGGTCTTTTCAAGTTGGATACAGTTCTTGATAGCTGTTGGACAAAAGCTGATGACATCTGTAACCGCTAGATAGCTCTCTTCTCTTTAACAACCAGAGAATTATAATGCATTTATGAAAAAAGTGAAACATCCAGCATGTACTAGATTGTTCTACATTGTTTCTAAATTACTGCTCTACAATTTAAAAGTTAATTCTTGTATCATCCATTTAATCTCTATCTATTTGCCAGCTCCAAGGTTAAATGAAGTAACAATCATGTAACATTACTCTAAATCACAATAATTTGAAAAAGGAAAACATATGGGGTAGTGAAAAAAGAGGCATAGTCTTAAGCTATCTCAAACTACGAAAATATTGTAAAATAGCCATTACTGTCATGCTTATTTGTGAATCCAAAACTCCCAGACAATTAATGACCTGGATATTGTAACAATTATTTCTCTTCTAAAATGTTTTTTGAAAGCTGTGACAAAAAAAATCCAGAATGAGAAAGTACTAATAATCAAAATGTACATTTGTCTTGGATTTACTTGCCTCTATCATTTCTTGTCCCATATGAGCCTTAATAGAGAAGTCCCTAAATGAGTGGTTTAGAAACAGAAAAGCTGCATAGGAAAGAATGCCAAAAATCATGGCCAGAGACAGACTTCTGTTGAGAACTCAATATTAATGTGCAGAAATCACAGGATATCTACTCCACCTGCAAAAGCTACCTAATCTTAGTTCTGAAAATTCTGCCCATGTTACTTTGATATGAGTAGTTCCTGTTCTTGCAATTTAACTGAAATGTGCTTTGAGGAACGAGATTGACTCAATTCCTGCAATTTAACCACTGATAACAAAGGCCATTATCTAGCAGCACCTGAACATTTCATGTGGAAATTCCACGCCTCTTCATTGGTAAACAAAAGCATTTTTTTCTGCATTTCAAATACAACCCCGAATAGTGAAATAATAGCTTAAAAATTGCAATTATTACTCAATGAGATTCTGCAAATGCTGGTGTCTCAATTCTCTTTTTCCATGGAACTACTAACTAGACCATTGTCTTTTTCCATCCGAATAATAGACAGTAAGGACCTCATCAGAAATGATCGCTTGTATTATCCAGTTTCTACACTTCATTTTGCAGAATTACTCCTTTCCTGTGTAATTTTCACTGATGTTTAGCTAGCTCCCAAATGGTTCACAGAGTCCACTTTGCTTAACTAGCTTCAGTTTCTTCCAGAATCCAATTGTTCCAGCAAAATCATTGTCCTGATATATAGCTCAAACTTCTCTTTTTTGTGTTTATACGTGAAATACGAGGCCAGAAGAAACACCATGTTTGTAAGTACGTATAGTGGCAGACAGAGACACAGCAAAATGCCTGCAGAGGAAAAACAACAGCTCCAACAGCTGAGCTGAGAAAAACTAATTCACTAATATTTCAAGAAGGTGTCACCCAAAAGCATTGGAAAAAAAAATAAATCATCACAACAAATATACTCTGCTATTGCTCTGTCCATTCTCAGTACCAAGAAGGTTTTTCACAAAATTCTCTTGTAAGAAAAGTAACAAAACTTAGTGTGACTCAAAAATATTTACATATGAGGTCAACATTATCTGCAGGCTTTAAAGCTCCTCTTTTACTGATCAGCAAGCCTATAGATTGGCTGGTCCATAAATTACTATATTTCTTTTCCCTAGTTAAATATAGCATATCTCTGGGTTTGGTGCAGTATTTCTTGAAATAAAATTTATCTTGATTTTACTTAGTTTTAAGAGCAGGAATTTACTGCTCAGTTGGAAAATTTGTTCTAGGATACTTCTTGCTTTGTTCACAAAAATCAAAAAGAAAGGATAGCAGTATGAAAAAAAGACTCCCCAATGCACATGGATGAGAATGCCACTTATCACTGTAAATAAAAAAATAGTTCCATGACAGGAACAATTGTAGGCCCCCCATTTCAGTGTATGTGTAGTGTTTTAGGTATAGTTGGTCCTGTCTCAAGCGGGGTTAGCTCTGGTCTGATTTAGTGATTCTATGGTACTTCTTTAACAACATCCACCTTATTTTCAAAACGGGGAACTGCAACGCAGGCTATCTACAGAGATAAAGATCTCTCTAGTGCCTGTCAGGTGTTGCTGAGGATATCTTCCCACAAACTTCTCATCTGTTTTTGTCACCCTCAGGACTTACAGAATACCATTTCCCTATTCAGCAAAGCAACGCTAGCATTCATTATAAGCATTTACACCAGCATCAGCCATTTTTGAGAGACTTCAAGATCAATTTTTGATGGATTAGCTGCAATATTAGATCAGATGCAGAATGTTTAAAGTTTAAAAGTATTACTCCACTGTGGTCTTGCAATACATTGTAACAATACACTGTTGCAATAATTTCTCCCAGATTCTATTAGGCATGTGGGTAATAAAATATTTCTAATTAGAAATGGGAATACATGTCAGAGCCACTGCATCTAGCCAGCTTGCTTTCTCTCAGACATACCAGCAGAGAAGGTTGATTTGATATAGTAGCCTCTTCTCATTACAAATCCATGCTTGTCATACAGGTTTCTTACTGCGACAGACAGACTTGGACAACAATGCAGCCAGACATTAAATTATGATTTTTCATATTTGACATGTCTTCATTTCCTCTTCCTTGCCCCTGCCCCCTCAGGGATTCTGCAGATCCAGTAGGAGATTGCTCACCTGTAATATAAAACCCAGGGCCTCCATCTATGAAATATATCTATCAATTGCTCTTCCATGACAGCTCTGAGGGCGGTTGTTTACATTCCACCCCCACCACTAATTTCTTTTTCATATAATTACTCTGTCCTAGCTACTGTGTCACTTCTTTTCCTGCCTTTCCAAGCTGCCTTTCTTGCCCCCACTCCCCCCTTTCCTCAAAAGCACATAAGATGTACCAAGCACAAGCTGCCGCCCTTGCTCAGTATTTGATCGTGTCCCTTCCCCACTCAGATCCACCTGCCAGACGCTCCTCTGCTACCACGCACAAACCATCCATTTAAGAACCCGACACAGCTCTTTCCCCCACTATTTATACCAACCATCCAGCTTCGCACTGGCCTGTCCCTCCCAATCCATCACCCAGCATCACCCTGTCCATCCGTTCGTCACACTCTC
The DNA here is from genome assembly GCA_033628505.1 of Tringa tobata. Lineage (NCBI taxonomy): Eukaryota > Metazoa > Chordata > Aves > Charadriiformes > Scolopacidae > Tringa > Tringa tobata. Next base: position 10,606,041 of record JAHREE010000567.1, on the reverse strand, counting down.
GGTACGACCACTCCATGTCTTTCCCCTCACAGAGCTCACGCAAGACAAGTGTCTTTTAAAGACTCATCTCCATTCCATGCCGACCAATGACCAAAATGGGCCTGTAAAGGGTCTCGTTTTCCTTCTCCCAGGATAACGCCCTCTTTCTGCCCTCAGACTGGAAACACCTCAGAGTCAGCAACAGAATATAGACGATTCCACAGACCCTCACTGAGGGCAAGTGTGCTACTGCACCAGGCAGAATCGGTCAAATAGGCAAATTCATTTCCTCTTCACACACCAAGTATGTTCTCAAGATCTAAACGAGCCAGCAAAATACCGTCTTCTCATAGCATTCCTTCTGTTTCAATGGGATTTTCAAGGGCACCACATCTTCCATGCACTCATAACCTCCACAGAAAAACAGTAAATGCGACCACATCACATCTGTTGAGACCTGCCAGCACCTTTTTTGAAGTCTGTGCCAAACATCAGAAATTAAATTTGAGACCCATCCTATGTGATACTTTTGTTTCTAAAGTAGAGTGCAAACCATGAATTAGGATGGCACATCAGCTACAACTTAGTTCAATTCTCTAGTTTACTCTTCCTGAAGGAGGAAGATCAGAGCAGACAAAAATTTTATTAACCTCAATTGATTGTGGCCTTCAGTGAAAAACAGATACATTAAAAAAAAAAAAAACCAAGCAACCACCAAACCCAAACACGAAAGAAGGCAGCAATCTGAATGTATTAAAATTCTGATTCCACAGTAAATTAAGGGACAGAACTCTAGGATGCTTCAAGATGTGTAACTGCTGTCCACTTGGAAGCCACCCTCCTGGCAGGAAAGCACTGGAGCCCCATACACTTTGCAGCTTTTCAATACAGCAAATAGGCATACAGGCACCAAAAGGATCCACAAGACAAAGGGAAAGATTCAAAACAGACACAAACCATGCTTGTTTGCCGTTTTACATTCAAGAAATGTCAATATTGTACTCCTTAGATAGGAGTAGTCTCTGGTACCTTCTAAAGAAAAAATTGCAAAAGCCAACAAATTGCTCTCAATTATATCATCAAGGCCTTCTTTAAAGTTGACAACGGCCTAGACAGTGCAACATTTTGCTTTGTTTGCTAAGTCTGGTCTCACTAACTATATGAATCTGTGCCTAAAGCAAATGACAAATTTCCTATCTGTTTATAAAGCATAAAAGGGAGGACCCAGCAAATAAGTTGGTAGGCACTGCATAACAAATATCCTTTTTTGTCCTCAGTGTGCTGACACGTCTTTACATACACCTCCTTCTCTTTGAGGAGGCCAAAACCACACCCTGAAGGCCCAGAGGGAGTATGAATATAAAGCCAAAGAAAAGGGGTAGATAATGGGAATACTTTCTTGTATAACATTTTTACCGTATCATTTATGAGGCCTTTTTGAACTAATTAGGTGAGTTTGACAGGAGTAACAAAATATTAACTAGACTAATAGTAAGTTCTTGGTTCAATTCCCGTGATATGTTGCCTTTTGCTTGTAACAAGATTTTGAGTGTAGTAACACGACACAGGAATGCTATAGCTATCTCTTAAGAAAACAGGTAAGTCAAAATGCAGCATATTTCTTCACAGTTAATTTTTTGAAAGGTTTATTTCTAATATATCTCTCTCTTTTTTTCATTCAACACTTTCTGGCAATCAAATCCCAGTGCCTCACACCACTAAAAGTTTTACAACATTTCTAGGACAGCTGTGGTCGACGCACAAATTTCTCATCGTATCGTATAGTAGGTGCAAGAAAGCTCATTTGGCATAATTTGTCACCTGAGAACGTGAAAATAGGTCACATTAATAAAAGAAAGTGTGAGACCCTTACCACACGCTCTGTCAGCCAGTGGCTCATACGAAAGTCCTATAAACACAACGTGAGTACATCCAGACAGAGAACCATGGGCAGCGGGACTGCAACTATCAATTATTTAAGGAAAGTCTGCCTGGAGACAGCCATGCCAAGCACCTGAATCCACTTTAATGGTGGAAGTGGACACATATGCTTGGGGGACTTCAAATCCTTTATGAGTAACACTCACTTATGATATACGAACAGAGAGCAAACTTTAAGGACGACTGCAGTAAGTGTGTGGTGTTTGGGGGAGGGTGCAGTTCGACCGCCTTCGCTCAGCCGGGCTGCCTCGTGGCTGCTATCGTTTAGCAACATGCAGGACCTACAGTTCAGTTTGTTGCTGCACAGATGAAAAGTCAGGACTTTCAAGTGATCTGGCATAAATTAACATTTCCATATCACAGCTGGTTGCTTTAATAGTATTCACATTAAAAGGCCTAATGAAAAATTAAGTGAATAATGTTGCATGCTGGAAAAAGTACTCCTTTTGACAAACTGATTAACTAGAAAGCCTCCACCAGCACTTCTTGGACGCATTCCCAGGAAAATCTCTTGTGTTCCTGCTATTCCTCATCCTAGATAAATAAATGAATACAAAGCATTACTCAAATACGGAGAAAGTTGTTTTCAACAACTGATAGGAAGCAGTTTGATAACAGTGTACTTGGTGTTAAAAATACACATATCTCAGCATTTACAGAGAATACACCATTTCTCATGCTGTATTTGCTCTCAGCTTAACAGAACACTTCAAAGCCCCCTATTCATTTGTGAAAAGCAGCAGAATACATAATACTGCAGAAAACTTTACCCCTAAAATATTTTTCCTCTACCAATATTCCTTCACAATAATGTGTGAAGTTTATGGAAAAGAATTCAATTTTCAGTAAACATAGTTTGAAAATACTAAAATCAATTCACATCTCTGTGTTTTCCTAGGATATAAAACTTTTGAGATTTTTTTCATGAGGATATTATAGTTGTTACCCAGAAGCACAAACTGCATTGGTATTTGTTCCAAAAGGCAATCTACATCAGTCACAGCAAAAGGAAACATCACACATACACCAACAAATTGTAATTACCGAAACTTGCAAGCAAAAGCTGTAGACGATGGCAAGAGGGGGAAAAAAGTGAGACACAGAAAAGAATTTAACATGAAATGAAAGAGGAAAGACTAGAGAGAAGGAGAAGAAAGAAAAGTGAATACTTAGAAGAAAAGAGAGCTCTGGCAATTCACAAGCAGAACGCCTGACAGGAGAGAAGCAGAAAATTTGACAGCAGAACGTGAAAGAAAAGCTCCAGTGAGACTGAGACTGGGAGTCAGAGAGAGAAGGAGAGGGAGAGATGAGTTGTGTTGTCTGGCCACAACACAAAACCCTTCCCAGCTACATGTGTTGTCATGGCTAGCGGGCAATGCAGATAAATACAACTCCTCAGATTTCCTCAGGCAATGCAATTTATGGGGTGAAAGCATCTGCGGCTCTTCTAGGAGAACCTAAATTAAGTTAGAATATGAGGTTTTAATTATGATTATGTCCCTATTTTTAGAGCTCTAAGAATGGTCTAGATCTGTATGATGGTCCTGTTCTTATTCTGGTACAATTATTGTTGTGCTTTCACCACTTCCTGTTCTGTTCCATCACTGGCATGGCTGGAGTAGCCAGATGCAGACTCTTTGATGTCCCTTTAACTTGTCCAGCATCCTGGCATTTAAGATGTCTGCTTACATAAAATGAACTAGTGGGTACTTTGTCATGCTAAAATGCACAACTTCAAAATCGGTATGTAACGGGTCCTCAGAAGTGGAAACTGCAAAAGGTGGAGAAAGCCATGATTTGGGTTCCTTTACTAAAGAATTTAAAACATTCCAACTCTGAAGAGTGTACAATGTATGCAAAAGAGATCGAGATAAATTGCCAGGGATTAATGTGTGGGATTCTGGTACTAATTAGCTTTGTATGGTCCTCCATAGGAATCCTGAGATATCTAAGGTGTGAAGAGCTACAGGTAGTCAGTCTTTCCCTAAACATAGATGCCAGGTTTGCTTCTACTGTTATCTCTCATTCTTCTTGCTGGTGTTTCTGTTTAGTTGCTGGCAGTGTGCTTAGAGCAACCTCATCTTGAAATGCACTTTCCCTGCAAAGTTTTATGGGCTATCTTGAGAGTGTTTCTCATGAGCATTCTTCTCAGCTTGTATTGGACAATGATCCCACCTGTTGCATGGATGCCTTTGGAGGATTTTATTCCTAAGAGCATTTGTTCCTCCTGTGTAGTTCAGCAGGCCTTCAATCTGTGGTCTTAGGATGCTTCTTCTCTTTGCTGCAGCACAATGGCGAAAATTACATCTCCTTCTGCATTTAGTTTGCTGAAGCTCACACAAACATAGATGCATTACGAGCGGAACATTCCTGTAACTCCAAGAGAAAGAATTGTTTTCTTCCTGGCTGCACTTCAGCACTCAATGGTTAACAGAACCAAGCTGCCTCTTCTGATCACCAGAGATATTAACAGAGCTCTTGGCCATGTATCACAAGAACTTCTGCCCAATCCGATTCAAGAAACTTACTGTCTTTTGCAAGGGAGAGGGGAAGAAACATTATGGTAAAGTCTTATTTGGCTCTTTTCAGTAGAGCTGACAAGCTGTTGTAGGATGAGTGACTGTAGGCTGAATAAGTTGGCAAAAAAAGAACACTGCTCTCCAAGCTTGACTCTGCAGCCAAGCCCAATGGGTAGTATAACATACTGTATAGCCTCTAGTCAGAATAAAATCCATAAAATGAAAAAAAAAAAAAGGGAAAAAAAAAACCCAAAAAACCCACAGCGTGCAGTCATCAAATCTATTCATACGTTCAGAACTGGCTGCATAATCAAAGGAAAATTACTTCATTGGGCTCGCTGCCCAATAACGAGCTGGAAAGGGTGAGACTTCTATTTCTTGGATTTAATTGTAGGCAATCAGGATGACATCTCTAACCCCACAAAGCTCATGTTTCTTGAACAGTTTACGATGACCTTTTTGTTTACCACAATCCTGGAAATATAACAACGCAAAGGAAATCCAGAAAACAAACAATGCTGCCATCATGTAGAAACTGCAGATTTAAGAAGGGAGAATCTCCCTGATTTGAAATACACTCAACATTTTGTATTTGCAAAATTATTTTCAGTCCACAACGTCAGCACTAGTTCAACATGCATCTGTGTTTTAACCTACACATCCTTTCATCTTATGACTATTGTTTAACTTTTGTTAAATTAGAGTGTTTTAGGCCAAAGTTTGACTTGTTGGCTGAAGCAATACCATGAAGCAAGTGCACTCCCTATGAATGCTTACTGCCTTCCTCCATACTCTGCTCACCCTTAGAAGAAAGCAGGCACACGGGCAGAGAGAAGGTGCCAAGCAGTTTCCCCAGTCAGGGGAAGAATATCCCAGCACTCCCAGGAGATACTCGTCTGCCTTGTTTTTAAAAATCTTGAAAGGAAGAGGCTCCACAGCCATCTTGAACAGCTGTCTGTTTCAGGAGGTCAGCTCTTCCTGACATCAAAAAGTCTTTTTCCTGAAAACTACATCTTCTCTGTCCCTAGGGGACACGCAGAACCAGTCAGCTCTATCCATCTTACATCCAGCTTTAACAAAAGAGAAAAGCTGGACCAAGTCTTCTATCCTCTCTAAAACAAATCAAAATCCTCCAGTTTTTCTAAACCCCATATTGCCCTGACACTCTCCTCTGAGCTCTAACCTCTCTACCTTAAATGTGCTTATACATTATATTCCCAATAAGCTTCTAGCACTACTCAGCACAGTTACACATGCATTTTAACAAATCACACATCTAATAACATAACCCAGAATAAAAATTACTCTTTTTTTTTCTGTAACAGCATCACTTTGTTGATTTTTTGACTCACTAAAAACTCCTTTCCATCCTTCTCTAGCATTATTGCCTGCTTATGCAGTTCCTTTTTTACGCTTGCACATTACATTTCTCCTTCCCCATTGTCATAACTAGTATTTGTGCATTGCATTTTATGCATTTACTTATGACTATTTCACCAATTTATCCACCAGCCTCACTCTCACAGTCTGAGTCGTTTCAAACTCCTCCCCATCTGGATTTGCTCCCTAAATGTTTTACACCAAGGCTTTCCACTGGTTGTGCTCCAAGTCGTTAATAAACTAGATTTTAAAAACATCCTTAGGTCCCCACCTCAACCACCATTCCAGTTGACATTGACATTACAGCTACACAGTCTTGCTGCCTTTGCATATTCCACTACACCTTAGTAAAAAGTTTTAGATGCCAAAGTATGCGCGTCTAGTACAGGCAGATAGGTGATGTGCTGAGCAACACCGTGTGTAGTACTTCCACGTGCCGAGAATAAGTGAAGACCTAAATGACCACAGCAACAGGTAGATGCCCAAAGCAGGACATCTAAATGGGAACAGAAAGCAGGCAGTTCTTTGACGACTACAGGTCCCCAGATGCTCCCTTTTCTTTCCTCTCAACAGCACTGCTTTTATTTGTCTCAAGGCTCCCAAAACTGTACCAGGACTGATTCAGTTCTTGCAGACAGTCATTAGCTGAAGCAGTCTCTGTTAGAACTTAATCTTACAAGCGTTACATATTCCATCAAATTCCTGATGTATGCCTAAATTAGCTCCTTATTCTTAAAGCTCTTTTTCAGTATTTAGCGTGCACTCTTAATTATTGGTTGTCAAAGGAAGGTTAAGATTTTATTTATTTGCATGGTGCCAGATGAGATCAAATGTATTAAAATGACTGTTCACAATGTGTAACAGTTCTTAAAATTTGATGCTGGGACCAAAACAAAACTGATAAACAAAAAAATTCTTGTTATTATCTCTTAATGAGAACCACTGATTATTTTTTACGTTTCATTTGACAGTCTTCATCTTAATTAATTCTATGTGGCAAAGTTAAATAATTCAGGTTGATGAAGATCATTCTGACTCCAAAATATACTTATTAAATGAAATCAAAGCATGGTGCTAATCAGGAGAATGAACATGTGTTACTAACCAAACACACAAACCCTAACAATGAGATAATGACAGGTACGGTGACAGATACGAAGCATTGCTATTTAAAGCTAGTAAAAGGCTTTGAGCTTCCTAAAGGGAAAAAAGCAATGTAGATGTAACTCTCTACAATCTTCAAAAAGAACACCCTTTGCTTTTTAAATCGTATTGGTTTGGTATCTTAAAATTAATAACATCTCTATTGCAAACTGACTAAAGATGATAAAAGTATTAAACTGGGAGGATGTACAAAAGCCAGGCAAGACTCACCAAGCTAAAAGCATGGGTCGCTGTTACATACTGCAAGGACAGGTTTCCATTAATGACCACTCATGTTTCCAAAGTTTTGGTACATTCATCCAGCAAGTTATTTTCAAAACAAATAAAGAAGTCTGGATTCAATACTGTTTTCTAACCGACTTTCACTAAATCAGGATATATTTGTTAGACCTTGAGTACACGTAACCCTACATATGTGCATGTACAAGATTAACACTACCCAGGTAAGCAGAGCCAGCAAAGCTTGCATTTTGATGTGATGGAAATTTCTAAATTAGCTTCAAAAGCTTTGTTTTGCTCAGTGACAAGCAAGATGATTAACACCAGAACTATTTGCTTTCATTTGCATAAAACACATGGTTCTCTGGCTGAAAATATTTATAATTCTTCCTGGCAAACCTCTGAGACAAGAAAGGGCTGAAGACCTGGCAATCCAAATCTGTATCATTTCAGGATGGAGGCTGACACAGTAACTTTGCTCTTACTGAGCAAAAAAGATTTCCGGGCACAGCACAGACATCTTTTGTGGATCTGAGGAGACGGGAAGTTTTCTGTACTTGCCTGTCCTGGGTGCCTAGGAGTGTAGCCCGCTGGCTGGAGCGGTTACACAGCCTATAGGTATTCGCTGACAGTTTACTCTCCCCCAGTCATTTCAGAAAACACATTTTTCAGAGTGATACAGGTGTGTTCAAGAACTCTCACGGCTTAAATTGATTTCTCGCATAGCTTTTCAAAGATAAGACATAAACACAAGTAAAGTACCATGTGCTCTGAAATACTGGAGATTAAACACCTGAATATATTATTTACTACTTTCGCATACCAATTACTCATGAGTTCTCTGGGGAGAAGAAGAGGAGCGAGCTTATGTTTCAGAGAAATTTAAGTCCTATGCTTCTCTAAATATACAAAGGGAAGCTCACCCAAATATTTTGCTCCCTAAAGTACCCCACTTCCTGCAATTTCTTACTTTGCATGGGTTGTCCAAGGATGTAATTAAACCCAAATCTTATCTTCCAGGAACAAACACAGCTTATATGTTAGAAAATAAGGTAGTGGGGGAGCTAGAACAGTTGTTTGCATCACATTATTGTCAGTATCCTTCAGGCTTTATTACTGGCCTTTTGAGGTACACACTGAAACTCAGCATAATAAAGTATATTAACTGGTATTAATCTCTTCCTACTCTGAAGAGATGAGAGTCTAAAACAAGTGATATACGAGAAGACAGAAGATGGATGCAGACTATTCTATTATTTAAATTTGCATTCAGCTTGGCAGTCTCATTTGCAGAATAATTTGCACCTGTATTTTGCACCAGCTTGAGCCTGCATTTTGGGGTCTGCACTTGAAATTCAGAGAGAAGGTGTAAAAAGAGGCACATCTAACTTTTTTTTTTCAGATAGTTCAGATACTTGGGCAATTGTGCTTATATGTCCATGAGCAGTTCTGCACAGGAATAAATCATGTCATTCTGTAAGTGCATTTTTATTTGTAGAAGTCAATTGGATGTAAAAGTATAGCTCTAATTATGTTTTTTCTTGCCACAATATGGCACATAACATAAAAGGGATATATTAAAACATGGGTATAACTTTCAATGAATTGTTCCAGCTTACCTATCTGTTTACAATTAACATTGTAACACTTGACATTTTACAGCCTGGACTTACTTTGTACAGGTAAGGACTGAAAAACTGAGAGTTTAAATATATCACTTTTGGTGTAGGACCCTGATTTGATCGAAATTATGATGGAATTTTTATTACTATTGTCTCATTGCTTTTCAAAAATGGAATTTTCAGATCCAGATCTTAGAAAGATTATCTATTTTCATCTAACAGTGGTGCCGGTGAATTCTTCACTGTGGTGTACATTTCAGGAGTTCACAGAGTTCACATCCATCCCATTTATCATTCAACAATGAGCATGAGTCACTCTGCCATTGAATGAATTAACATTGAATACAATTAAGTACATTTTGAACCTAGAGACAACATATTTTAAGAACTATTTTCCCCTGAATTTTAATCTGTAAATACATTTGATTTTTGTGGCTGGCTTAACACAAATCATGCGACCCAGTGTTATATGTGACCTCCCCCCACCCCCTCCTGCCACGTTGTAAATGCAACAACCGACATTGTAACATTCAAGTTAAAAAGAGGGCACAGAGATGCAACGTATCATCTTGGTACTTAGGGTAATATGCACTTTGCAAGTTATGCCCAGCATTGATTTACTCCACCACTGTGCTAAATTGCTCAATAAATACAGTGTTTCACCAACATTCTTTGGAGAGATATTATTGGGGCAGATTCTTTTCCCTCAACAACGCCTGAGAACAACTAAATATAGATGCCTAAAATAAAACATAGTCATGAATTGCAAGTGTAACACAGACCTCCATTATAGCCAGTGAGAGTTTTGGTGGCTCAAATATGCAGGGTACTTCATATAGAATCATAAAATCATAGAATGGTTTGGGTTGGAAGGGACCTTAAGGATCACCTAGTTCCAACCCCCACGCCATATTAACCATCACAGACAAGAATCATTACTAATTATCAACTTGCCAAAATAAACAGGGAACAAGGACTTTGTGGTGTTAAAACAAGAAGAAACCTTACACAAAATGAAAGGCAAACTTTCTTGAGTTTTTAAAGTCCAGCTGACCAATAATCCCTATACCCATTCTGATCCCGTCTTTCTTGCATGACTCTTTCTCAAGCTTCCAGGTAAATGAGTCTCTTACCCTTTTTCTTTTCAGAGAGAGAAAGAAAGAAAGAGAGAGAGAGAACAGCTGTAAATCAGATGTACAAAACTCTGGACAACCTTGGCATGGTGGGGTATCCCTAAACTCTTGCTCTCCTCTGCCATTTCTACTGTCCAATAAAAGAAGGTGGTTTAAGCAACCTGCCAGAAGGACTTTTGTTCAACACTAGGATTAACCTTCATTTTACAAGGTCCCTAGAAGCAATCTTTTGGATTGCTCTTTTTTTCCAGTAACACCTCTTCAATATTCACTTCCGCTTTGTATTCTGAGGAGCAGATGACCCATGCTTATCAATAAGGGATGCAGTCACACAACCTTCACTACCTCTGTGGGCACAGCAGGCTCTTTCTGGCCTGAAACATCTAAAGTCCTGTTCTCCACAACCCAAAGCCTGCTCTCAGATGTACATCATTATGCTTAAAGCTTTTGTTTTAATGGAAAGTTAAACCTCTCCCTTTCAACCTTTCACTCTGGGGAATAAAAAAAGGTTGAAATTGAAAATTCTTAACTCGCTGGTATGTTAAACTAAAGCCTTCTCCAATGCTCTGCTTCCACCCTTTCACAACATTTTTCACATCATTCCTCTCCACACAAGCCCATCCTTCTCTTGACTTTGCTTATTCCAGGGAATCTTTCAGAAGAGGGAATCAGTGACAAGACATTGTAATCCACATCCCTTTCTCTTAGGAGCAGAGAAACAAAGACTATCTGAAGCTGTGGCTAAACATGTAAAGACACAAAGACCTCCTGTGCAGCTGTCACCAGTGGGTCAGCTCTGGCAGCATAGTTTGGATGATCTGTTATGCCAAGAATCCTCTTTTGTACCTTTTTAGGCCATTATAAAACTGCCTAAGGTGCAGGATACCAGCAAAAGACACGGAGTAGCTTTCACATGCAAATGTAAGAATAGGAAAAGCTAGAACTGGAGGCAAAGAGTCAGACAGAAATATAGATGCCAAATCCTGGCAAATGCAGCCAAAAGCAGTGTGTGCCTGGCTCTGTGCACCCAAACTGAAGCTTTCTTGGCTCAAGAGCTAACTTGTCCTGGAGAGAAAACGTGAAACCACTTTAATGTCAGTAAAAAAAAAACACCTATTAGCAACCCTGCTATCTTGCGAAGAAAAAAAATGTTGTGGTACTGAAGACGTATCATATGAAAGATGGGCAACAGCCCACAGACAACCTATGGTCTTTCAAGCTTTTATCATAACATACTGCTCTTTGCCAAGTTGAGGAGGAAACATGCCAGCAAAAATAGTTCTTCCTCCTAAGATGAAACTAATTACATTCATTTTGTTCAAGGCCAACAGCTTCTGGTTTCCCCCAAGTTCTGATCTGGGGGTGTGTGGGGTCACTGCCTCTTACAGACGCTTTCTTCAAAGTCTGTTCCTCCAAACGTCAGACCAAAACAGCCCTGTAGCAGGTAACTCAAGGTCTGCCCCTGTGAGAGCTTCAGCACGCATCAATCAATCAATTTGGTGTGATGCTTTTTCCCTGTTGAGTGAACCCTACAAAGCTGTGAACCTTGTTTCTAGCAGTTTGCATCTCCTTGTATCATCAGTACCGTTGCTAAATTCAATATATATCCTCAGTTTAAACACCACACATCCTACAGTATTTCTATGCAAGATTAGGCATAAATAATCCTTCCTCAAAACTAGAGTTACACTAAATATAATAATGTTTAGAACATATATATGAAGCGAGCATTCTTTAAGATTACTGTGGTACAGCACATGGCCCAATCAGAAACACTTGGAGTGCTATATTCATTTTAATTTCTAAGATTTTTTTTTTTTTCCTAACATACTTTTTTGGATATCTCAGTCACCCAAACAAGCTAGCTAAAGAACTGACTTGAAAAAACTTTGGATCTGGACATATACAACATGGATTACATTATACCTTTTTCTAGTTCACAATAGCAACAGCTGATGTAAATCAACAAGGCTTTCTTGCTTTCAGTGCAGTGGTGCCAATCCATAGCACACAAGGATTTAACTGTACTCTTCTACCTAAAAAACAGAATTTAACTCAAGCTGTCTAAATATACTTTTGACTCATACATAAGAAAAATAAATTAGACAGATTTATTTTATGAGACTATTCAATGAGAGATGCCATTTCCTTCTTTCCCACAAGCACACATTTGTACAGCACTGACAACTCCCCAAGCACCACCCCCTTAGTATATTCTCTCTCAAAGAAGTCACATGGAATAACCTCATCCTACTTGCACAGCATTCCTATCTCTCTTCAGTTCACTCCCCTGCCTTAAATATTTCTTTTTGATGTCTCAGGACACAGAAGAATACAAGCTTAGAGAAGGGGTCTGCTACCTGCAACCATTAGAAGAAACTTGGAAAGGAGGGAAAAAAAATACCACTATGCAGCAAAAAGCTTCTATGTAGTTTGGTACAAGCAGCAAAAAAGGTACTTACCAGTTCTTGGTGTCCTTGTTTCACACCCTGAGCTGCACGCAGGCATGCACATATCCCAGTTCCAAGTTGTACAGAGGCCTCATTCCTGTGTGCATAGCTGTCCTGAGATCCTGTAACAAAAATGTCTTGCTGATAACTAAACCGCTGGTTTGCTTTCTGAAAAGCATTGCTAACTGCTGGCTTTCCCCATTCACATGATTGCAAAAAGAGCTAGACTGCTGAGGCTTGGAGAAGACCAGCTCTTTCTTTGCCATACTGAAATATAGAGTATACGTGCATTTGATATGGCTTTATACAAACTTTACTTTGGAATAACGTGGTGCTTCTGTCATTTTCCGAATCCATGCGTTAATCCTGGAAACAGAAATATGATTTTAAAAAAAAGTCTGTCTTTGGTTGCATTCTTGATATAGTAGTTTGAGAGTCCCAAGTCTGTCTTGAACACTTGGTAATGTTGTCTGTGCACTACCAGGAAGATGACCAAATGCACAGATCTGTTTCTCTTTCTGGCATAGGTCAGCAATATCTTTGAGAAAAACAATTCAAAGTAAAATATTGAGATTAGTGGAAGAGAAGAAAAGCCTCAAGAAACAACACAGAACTATACACAAATTCATCATTATAAAAACATTATCTCTAGAGTCCACTTAGTTTAATTTTTTCATTACCCAGTGGACGACCGAATCTGGCAAGAGAGAAAGAGGTAAGCTCAGAGCTACTCATAGTAAAGAAGGAAATCTGCTATCATCATCAAACATATGCATTATATAAATGAGGTGACTGATGCCAGTGACCAGACTGGCACACATATATGGATAAAACAGTACTTGTGTATAATTTAAATGTATTTCAAGGGAGATAGTTTTTCACATAATGTATTTCCTTTTCTGTTAAAATATCGTGAGTAGAACACTTAATTGAAAATAAATAATACAAATCTAGGTAACAGCAGTCATAAGATTTTATCTACTTTGTAGGAACAGAGAGTAACACCACTGGAGAATTATTTAAAAAAAAATAAAATTTAAAACTTGACAGTGTCACATCACATATCCAAGAGACAGTTACCATTGCTTGCTTTCTTTAGAGAAGCATGTAACAAAATGAACGTGCAAAGCCACATTTACTTTTTCTTGTTTAACTGTAATTAGATTACCATACTTGGGTTTAAAAGATTTAGGTATACTATTATAATCTGTATCTGCCAGCTACAGATTTTTACTTTAGAAGATAAACAATACATTGAAAAGTTATTAGCATACAAACTAAATTTCTTTTAGAAACAACTGATTCTTCAGGTGCTGTTTTCATACTTATATATAGATACACATACACACAGTGTTAATTCCTTTGCTTTCTTGTGGTTAGCGAACAAACAAAAACTTTTTGATGTGTCTTTTCTTTTGAAAAAAAAAAAACCAACCCACAAACCAAACCAAACACACCAAACACTCTTTCACAAACCCAGATTGTTAATTACTTCCACGTTTTAAGATCAGGCTATTAGATTAGCAATAATTATGAGAGACAAAAGGTCACTGCCATTAGTGGGAATCCCATCACTGATATCAATGAACTATGAATCAGCCAATGAAGACGGTTTTCACATTTCTTAGACAGTCTGAATTAATAAACAATCAATTAACACACAATGTTGACATATTTAATTTTGCCATTGAATTGTGAATTAAAAAAAAAAATATTATTTAGCATCAGTCTAAAACAACTGGAAGTGAGATCAGAGTCAATCCAGAATTTATTACAGAAAATGGAGAAGACTTGAGGAAAGAAAACAAACCTTAAGACATGATTTTCCCTTGACAACATTGCCAGATCAGACAATCTCATCAATCCTACAACACAGCCTGACGTGTTAATTAACAGTTATGAGAATAAGAAGTACTAATTTACTGTCCCTGCACTTTCTCTTGAAACCAGCCAAATTTTATCTATAATTTCCCCTAGAAACTGCATTTTATTCTTAATGAGGGTTTGCTTTACCTATGTGCTCTTGGGAAAAGCTCAAAGCAAATTATCAAAGAAAGCAATCTGAAGACTAAAAAATATATACTTCATTCAAATGACTTGAACTATTTCACTGTCTACATGGTCATCTGAAGACTGAATCTTGAGTTGTAATTGAAGGGGAAGAAATTATAAGATCTGGTCTCAAAGATTTTGAAAAATAATTTGCCTTAACAAACTCTGCCTCAAGATTTACATACATACAGCTGTCCCTGGCCTCAGGTCAACACAGTATGTAAGTCTGCCACTGTTCTCTGCTCCCAAGTTATCAAAACTGCAATTCCTCCAAAGACAAAGATTTTTTTTCTTACAAAAAAAGTTAGTAATTTATTTCAATGACATTTATGAACTACCAGCAAACATAGACTTAACTGACCTGCTGAATCACACCAATGAAGTAAAGAAACACTACCTTATTTCCGTTATCATTCAGAAGGCGAGATTTACCAAACATTGTGCTGATGGCTTATCAGGGCTGCTTTTCACCAAATACAACGTGTATTTTTAGCTAGCTTCAAATCACTGTAAACAAAAGAGAAAACAATGGCTAACTACCGAAGCAAAAAAAGATATTTTTCAATTTGAAGAATAAACTTTTATCTCATGACTAGTGTAGATGTGGAGTTTTGCGAGGCATCTCGAGAAACATAGATTGTGCAGATCATTTTAATTCAGAGATTCTGTTTTCTGCTGTATTTTCAGTAAATTACCCCATCTTCCCACTATGTATACATTAATCAGACACACACTTTCTTAATTATTGTAGGGAGTGGCATTATAAATCTCTCCTTTTCCCAAGATCTACAACCTCATAAAATTAGAATAATGTGCATCATCTCTCTTGCGTAGCTTCTGGCATGTCGTTTTCACCCTCCTTCCAGCATAGTTGAATACTCTGTGGGATATTTGTAGTAATAGTCATCAGTCTCTCTAATGAAAGAAGCCTGGAAAAAATATGGCAGTTTAATTATCAGATGCTGTTTCATAAAAATAAATCCTAATGTTTTCCAAATACATATGATTTTCTTAATACCACTACATTTGGCTAATGCTGATGAAAGTATTTGTATATTGGGAAACCAGTACTGAACCTAAAACTACTTGCAGAGAATAGGTATAATTTACAGTTAATTTTATGAAATTTCTCTATCACCAAATACGTTAAAGAGAAAACTATTTGCCATCAGACCACTGTCACTCATCTCTCAGAAGAGGGAAGATGGAGGGTCTTTAGACCTTGATGATTGCCCAGCTGAGTGAAAGTACTTTATGGCAATGCCCCTGCCTGGTGACTGAGGTGGGCACAGGAGCTAACTGACCCGAATAACGGACAGTATGCAGCAGGACTGCTCTCACATGAGTTATCTGTGCCCCTTCTTGGGGATGTCCAGAAATAATTGGTTGGGCAAGCAGGCAAGCATAAGAACCTCAGAATCATAATTCAGATGGGTGTTGCCTGAATTTGCTTCTTACCTGCCCTGAGGCTGGTCTCCGTGGCAATGACCGTTTGGCACGTTAACGGCTCGTTTAAAATGACCGTGGGGGGTGGTGGCCCCGCCCAGGCTCGCTCAGCAGCACCGCCCCCCAGCTGACAGGCCCCAGGACAAGCAGAGGCCTTGTCCCGGCTTCAAAAAAAAGCCCCAAAAAGAGCTTCTCGTCGGCCTTTTTCGCTACAGATCCCTTCCCCAGCGCAGTCTTACCTGCCCTGAAGCTGGTCTCCGTGGCAAAATTTTGGCAGGCAATGGCCAGTCCTCAGCACTAACACACCCCAGATAACGGGCCAAACTTACAGCCAGCATCAAGGCTCAACAACAGGACATGGGCTGACAGACCTTGAGCTTTGAGGAAGAGATCCAGGCTCCTACCACCAATACTCACTTTCAGGGTCATGCAACTGGGTTCACGAGGTCATATGTTAGGAAACAGAGGTGCACAGAGACCCTAAAGCAACTAACCTTTGTCGCTCTGCCTAAGCTAAAAAAAAAAATAAATAAAAAAATTGAGGCTACACTAGTGCCACCTCCTCAACACTGGCACAGTATTTTAGAAGCACACAGAATAACGGCTACACCATTAAATTGATATGAGCAGGAGCTTGAAAAACAGCTGTTTTTAAAGGAATCTGGTAACACGCAGGACCACTCAATGAGTCTTTATCAAACTCCTAGATAGGCTCCTACCAGACTCTGCAAAAAAATAAGATCTATTTAATATAATCTTATCACAAATGCATTAGACACAGTTCTTTTGTGCACTTATATTTCCCAGTGCTACTGCTACTCTCATCCCAGCTTTAGAATATTGCATATTTTAACACAATAATGATCCTAACTGCAGTGCAAAAGACATGCAAATGGAGTCTTACTTGTCAACAAATGCTAACAGAAGCCCAGGGAGGCGCATCTGGAGTTTTCAGGGATTTATTGGCTTCTTTTCATATCCCTCACCTGTTGGGATTTTTTAATTTTTATTTGTTTATTTTTCATCTACAGCAAATTTCTCACTCTTACAGGTATCAGTCACCAAGCAGACTTTACCCGCAGTTGAAAAGCTTCAGTTTAATGTTTTCTTTCTCTCCATTGCCCTTTTCACAATTTTGCAATTTTATTCTTCTTTATGAACTTCAACAATTCTTGTGCACTGATTTATTCACCTCCTTTGCAAACCCATTTAGTTAGACTTACCACATTTGAAGGCCAAACTCTGTTCTCTGTTTCATGCAATTCCAGTTCTAGAATAAAAATACACAGTAGTAGTAATGCCTAATAAACCTACAGCTGTAAATCTATAGGCACATATACTCCTAACGCTAGGCAGTATTTAATTACACAAGCAACCCTACTGATTTAAGTCATATTTAACGTGGATAAGAGTCTATTCCTCACGTACAAAATTTAGAAGTCTGAAAGTTAACTTCCTTTCCTATTTTAATTTCTGATTAACAAGCATTTTATTGACTTGCTTGTTGCTTTACATAATCATTCCAGATGCACTGTGTTTAAGTTCTATCTGAGAGCTATTATCAGCTTAGTTTAAGTTCCTACTTGAGTACACACTACTACTTTTATAGAGTTGTTCCTATTTGGGAAACTATAGAAAAAATGCTATTTACCAAATGTGGTAGTAAGCAGTAGAGAGAAATCTTGGCATTAAGACAAGCACAGTGTAATATAAATTTGATTGCAATTGACTGGAGATGTTGCCACATCAGAACTACTCTAGATTCTGCGGAGTAATTTATCTTAAACTAAAGAAAAAAAGAAACAAAAGCACTCTCTTTGCACAGTAACTGACTTCCATAAGGTCAGTTATAATGAAAATGCTCACTGGGGCAGTAAGGCACCAAAATACACACAAGCTCTGAAATTTCTAAAACCCAGATCCGAGCCATGCTTTAGACATACATTGATAGTAAAACTGTTTCTTTGAATAACTCAGCTTTGATTTCCACCAAAAGTCTTATTATTTGAGAACCCTCCATTCTTACTCCTACTTTTACTGTAGCTACTCATCATATTCATTATCCAGTAAACACACAGATCACTGTGACTCTGTAGAGGTGCAGTAGAAATTAAGGTAAAAAAGAAACCCATTCTTCTAAGCTTCTCCATGACAAATATGGTATTCAATAAAATGATTCCACTGCCCAACCTGGAATTTTATGCTCCCTCTGAGCATGACATATTTTGCACCTATGAAGTCAATCAAATGCCAATGTTATTTTTTCTTTTATTACCCAGGCCTGGTAGAGCAGTTTCAGTAAAAATAATTTATACCAACTGTTTCCGGTTAATAGAAATTCAAAGTCTTCAGACAGTGTTTTTTATTTCTGGTGCTTGAATTCTCAGAGAAATAGTGAAGTATAATTGATACCATATGCTTTTTATTGTTTTCCACATGAAAGAATCACGATTTTCAGTGGATCATTGAATTATGCTGTGGCATTGCGCCAAATCGTCAAACAGCAAGGTCACATGTGATGAAGGTACAGCTTCAAAATAGGAATAGCATGTATCATATCTTTGAATTGAAGGTTTATTTCAGTTTGTCTGAGTAAACCCAGCCAAGAAATTTTCTGGGGTTTTCCACAGTCTACAAAGCATCTCCTTGTAAATTACTGGAACAAGTCCAAGAAAATGTGCAAATATTCATCACCAAACAACAGGATTACAAAACACTATCATTTCAAAGAGTACATTAGAGTCAAGCCAGTTGCTTCAACCGCTTCAGAAATGTTAATAACTACCAAATATGAAAATAACCGCACCTACTGTATTTCAGGAATATCGCTGTCATAGAAAAATAGTCTCCTTCTCCCACAGCTGTGTCTGCTGAAGCATTATGTTCACTACCTGTTTTGAGTATTAATTTATCTGCTTTACACATCCGTTTCACAAAATCACAACTAAAGGAATATTTTTAGAAAATCTTGCAAATTTTTCAGCTTTGGTAAAAAACCCCAACTTTTCGCTTTGTGTGCAAGTCTACACATCAGATTCAGTAACTGAATCTTTTTATCATTCTTTAACTAATTTTGTGATGCTACTTCACACCTCCACTTCTGCCGTATCATTTCAAGTTGAAAACTTGCTGGAAGGAGAACATCACTTTCACGTGTCTTACACAATGGAGCAATTCGGAACGCATCCAAGAACTGCAATTCCAGCACCAAGTGACAAGTCAAAAACTCTACAGTTTGCGACTAATTACAAAGTCATTGCAGCGTTTCTAGTTTGGACAGGGCTTTAATACAAGAGAAACATCTTTCATTCTCAGAAAGTTTGCTCTTCATGTCAGACAAAAGAGCACAGGGAATGACCAGGCAATAGGAATGTTATAAAGTCTGAAGTACTTACACAGGTACTGCATGTGCATTTCTCATCGTCACAGCGACTTTTTTTTTTAATCTGATATACAAAGCCGTTTTTAAAATAATATACATAGCATCAAAAGAACTCATCTGAGGATGATGAATTAAAGCTTTCATTTAACAGTTCATTATGAAAATATTACCAACTAAAGTGCAATTGGCATATTTTATCCAATGCTAGGTTTTTTGAAGAGAAACAGGAAACAAGACAGATTTTTATCTCTCAGTCCTTCTCAGGCAGGAAATTTAATTTTTCGCCTTCTGGAAGAGTTTCAGTTGTAAAGACTTTTGAAGGAACACAATGGCAGTACGACCTAAATTGATGGTTTTAAAGAGAGGAAGCACTAAATTTATGGCAGGGACTACGTTATAATCCAATATCTTGGCCTTTGTTAGAGACAGAACAAACATTGCCCTGGGGTTTGAATGACCCTGTGAACAATCTTCTTAGAATCTTTGTCACCATGGCTCTCCTGGGTCACAAATGAATTTATGAAAAAAGCAACCTGAGCAGACAAACAAGACTGAGGAAGAGCCTCGTTAGTCCTTTCTGCACACAAAATACATAATGGCAGTCTTGCTATTTTAAAGTTCTCCCTACTTTTGGCCTCTGTTCATTTTGGTCTCTTGTTCATAAATAGTTATAGTAAAAGATGCATTTACATCAGATCCAATACCAAAACTCCTAATGCCATGTTCCCCTATGGCTTGTTAAGCCCTTCATCTGCGGCTTAGACCAGAAGCACAAAGCACGCGATGGAAAAACAACAACAAAAAAATTCTAGCTGATGCTCATCCCACAAGATTTTGGTATTTGATTGACTGACCTTGAAAATTCTGCCAAATTATGATCAATGACCAGCTGCATCCCCATCAGGATAAGATCAGATGTTTGCCCAGGCTAGCAATCCTCACTAGAATGGTGTGAACCATTTTCAGTCCACCTTGAACCAACCCTGGCACACCCTGGGTGCCACCATTTGAAGTGGTCTGCACACATGGGCACAGGATATCTGCACAGCTGCGAATCTGGCAGCCCTTCTTCTTCCCTACCTAAAGACCCATCATGCAGCCAATTGACTTCTAAAAGGGAATGTAGGAGGGAAGGCCATGAGGTTAATTTCTGAAAACATTTATGGGAGGTTCTGGCATTTGCTAGCAGAACAGAGGTAGATACAGAACAGAAAAAGGCCTCCAACATTTTCCATAACAAAATGAGAACTTACACACACTAGAAACATTACCTTTTCCGTTCACAGGATGTTCAAGACAGGAACAAGGATGCTTCCTTTTTTCTTGAAGGAGCAGAAAAATATCCAAGAATATTCTGATTAGATAACCAGGGATGTATCTATTTGTCATTTCCACAGAGCAGTATCTGTTGCAAGACAAGATAGCAAAATACCTATTTTTTAGTAGTATGCATCTATGAAGTGCAAATCAAATGTTTATCTATCAAATATGTACATGTGCAAATACCTATCAGTGCAAATACCTACCTACCAAGTAAGCTTTTACACTCAGAGGTCATTTTATATTTGCCTCTGTTTTCTGGAATTGGTTATGAGTGCAGGATTACCCTTGCAGCTATCTTATTTTTCTTTTCCTTCCATACTTTTTTTTTCTTAAATTACACATTCCTGAGTCTGCCTAAGGGAATTTGGATGTTCTCAAAGAAAGGGAATGCTTAGGTCTCTCTCAGCAAGGGGAAATAAGATGTGTTTTTGCTGGATATTGCTACAGGGGAAAGAAATGATTGGGGAGGAATCTGAAGCATTAAAACCCATGTAAGTCCAACTCCCTGTTGTGAATTCAGCAGCAGTTTACAGCCAGTTTTGATCTGTGCCCTCATTTTCCAAAATAATTTGCATGTATGTTAAATATATACCAACTTCAACCTCTAAAAATGTTAAAAATTCTCACAAATGAGCTTCTGTGTAAATACTGCTGGATAAACAATACTCAAAAAAAGTCAAGACACTATAACAAATAATAGAAAGATGTCTACAGCCATGAAATGCTTTTGCCAGGGGCAAATAAATTAATCATCTTGCTGTTGTACTGTAGCATATCTTATGCAAAATTATTGTCTTTAATATTTACTTAGACACGTGCAATGAGATATGAAGCTACGGTTTCTCTAAAATTCCCTAGAGGAAGCTTGTAGAGTCAACACATCAGGGTTTTCTTTTGATGCTGTGTTCTGTAATACCCTTTATATGTGTTTCCCAGCTCTACATATATAAGATTAGACACAAAACAGATCAATTCTCCAGCAGAAATTTTACCATGTGACTTCAGAGGTGGTGAGGCATTCCTTAGTGTACTGTCACTCCACATTTCCTGCCTCCTTTAAAATTTTATTTGGAGGGAGGCACTAGCAGTAACGATATGTAACAATGAAGCATCACTTTCAGAGCACATTCCACCCTTCAGGTGTATTCTGGGGATTTACTATGACCACCTATGCTAAATGGACTTTCAAGCCATAGTTATACTCTTTATTTCTGTATACCGAGATATATATCCCTTCCCACTAATATCCCACAGAGTATATTCCCACTCATAATACAGAACCCATCTGGAAATGCTTCCAATTGCACACAGTTTCAATTTCTTCATTGAAAATATTCAGCAAAATGACCAAAATGAATGGGAGGAAGCATAAACTTCTAAACATAAACAAATAAAGCACAAGACAGTTGTTCTTAGATCTGTGTGGCTGTTTCATTCCCAACTAAGTAGTTGAATTAATAACATTTTTAATGAAAACGTAAGGACACTCTGACTTTTCATTTACTCCAAAGCAAATGCTTAAGAGTGGAAAACACTCTATCAGTTCTGTGAAGGGCAATGCAGTCTCACCTCATTACTGCTCCACAACTATTGTGGTCAACTATTTTCTTTGCATTGCTTTGCAGCCTGTAACAACTCCGGACTTCGCGGCCAAGAGCATGAATGCAATTATCCATCTCCCTTTTTACTTCACGCTCTCCTGTGAGAATATTCTGAGCCATCTGTTGTCAGCACCGGTAGGTCTGCAGTCCCTGTAAGTGTGTAAATTAGTTCAGGGTCAAAGAATACAAAAATCTCTTTTCCCAAATGTTGGTCACTATGTTGCCCTGCAAGTCACATCTGTCACAACAATCCCATCCCAAATACGCTCTATGCCCACAAGTCATCATGAGAGCCATGAGTTACATGGTTCCAAGACATTAGGTTTTTTAATTTAGCTTTTTTTTTTTTTTTAAAGGGCTCTCACAGTGGATCAGTATAAATAATAAGTGAATGTTCTTTCATTTTTAAAAGGTGTGTGTTTCCTTGCTGAACTCTGCTTTAGTACTTAATTCACTTCAATGCAATTAACCACAAGGAAGAAACAGCCCTTATGAGCATGAAGGAATGATTCCCAGAGACTGCCACCACTGCTAACAGACAGAGCTGTCACCAAAGCAAGTAAGATTTAAATCCCAGCTGGGACCTCTGGGACTCCCCTGGGTAAGCCATCCAGGAGACAGATGATGAACTAGTTCTCCACTTCCCAGCTTAGCCACGCTATGGTGAAGATAATCCTCACAGCTTTTGCATTAAGCAACTCCAGGCTTCAGTCAGACAGAACAGGCTTAGTAAACCTAAGCAAGGCCCTATAGCTGTGACTAGAGGTGGTCAACTGTGGATTTTGGATTTCTTTTTTTTTTTTTTTTCCTGTTTCCCTGACAGAGGTAATATTGTACTGCCACAATGCCTAATGAAAAAAGACCTACGTGCCAGCACATGCCTTGTTCTCTTTTATAAGCAGAGGACTGGTTTGGGAGTTGGGAACAATGTCCTCTGACAAAGACCTTGCATCCTTCCCCAAAACTCTGCTTAGCTCAGGGAAACATAGATTGCATATCAAAAATAAATCAAAATGCCACAGTTCTCTCTGAAATGAGACAGAATTAGAATACTATACTAGAATACCAATGGGGAAGATCAAATTCAGTTTTGGCATCCAGAACCAAATTCTGCAGCATTAGCACATTTTTTTGGGCTCTCTTTTGGCTTATTTAGCCAGTAGCACTGACTCTGCAATTACATTTTTCATTTATTGCAAAGTAGTAATTATCTCTCCCTCTTTTATTCACATTTGTCACAGCAACTTCCAATCAAGTGCAGAAACTTTTTAAAAGATAAATATAATTGAGCAACTCTGAAATTCAGCATCACTTTTCCCTCCCTTTCAAGGCAGCAGATAAAGAAAAAAAATGTTCCTGGAAGAGTAACTTGATTAATAAAAACATCTGTAGGCCCAATGCCAAAAAAAGCAAAGCTCCTCCCCTTATCCTAGGAAATATACCAATACAGACTGATAAATATCCCATTTTCCTATACAAAATAATATGAATGAAATAGCTGACATTTATATCTTTATGTATGTAGGCAGACTAGAAAAAACCCAGATAAGCTAGAAATGTAATATTGTGTTAAAGAGGAACTATCACTGATGAATACTGATGATAGTTGAATAGCTATAGTAGAAATACTTCAATATAAGCACTGTCCAAGACAATTTGAAAACTTATCTGATTACAGTAATCCCAAAATAGATAAAACAGGAAACTGTATCAGGGATTTCCAGCTAATAGTTTTCCTAACTAAATTTCAAAAGATAGCAAAGACTCATGGTGTCAGACTGCACTACCAGAATTCCATAAAACGTACAGAAAGGTCAAATGGGTTTCATAAACCGGGTGTTAAAAGTTATGTTCAAGGAATAATACAGTTAATGCCTGAGGCCTGATCATCTGCATATTCTTCAACTGTCCTATCACAGGTTGCCAGAAAAGCATTTCATTGTAATGAACGGCCCTTATAATACCTTGTTGCAGTTCTCAAAAAAAAAAAAAACCCTGCTTGGGACTAACAACATCCAATAGGCTTGAAATAACTATCTAAACTGCACTGATATAACAGATGGATATAAATCCTGTTCCTTTCAGCAAAAACCATGAGTGCTTCAAGGATGTCTTCTTGCTCTCTTTTTAATTTCTCCTTAGGGACAAGCACTACTTATGCATATTATGTCCATAGCATGTTTTATGCTACAGATAAAATATTGCTACTGTAATCTTCAAGCAAGCAGAATAACTACAATCAATGTCATATCTAATACAACATGACTGAAAGGAAACACAAAATGCACTTTAAGATCTCTTCTGTACTTTACCTGTTCTACTTAACTTAGGTGGACTTCCACCACCACCATCCTTTATTCATATATTATCTATGTTATACCAATATTTTTCAACTATTCATGATACCTGGAGAAGAGAAGGCTGTGGGGAGACCTTATAACAGCCTTCCAGTACCTGAGGGTGGCTACAGGAGAGATGGGGAGGGACTCTTTATCAGGGAGTGTAGCGATAGGATGAGGGGTAATGGTTTTAAACTGAAAGAGGAGAGATTTAGGTTAGATAGGAGAAAGAAGTTCTTTACTGTGAAGATGCTGAGACACTGGAACAGGTTGCCCAGAGAAGTTGTGGATGCCCCATCCCTGAAGGCGTTCAAGGCCAGGCTGGATGGGGCTTTGAGTGACCTCATCTAGTGGGAGGTGTCCCTGCCCAGGGCAGGGGGGGTGGAACTTGACGATCTCTAAGGTCTCTTCCAACCCAAACCATTCTATGATTCTACACTGCTTAAGCATACTGTGGAATAAATCATAGCAAAAGATGGGAGAACTGTAATAGAATAAACAAGAGAATACTGACATCAAGAATACCCTTAAATATGTAACAAAACAAAAAGCAATTATTATTTGTTCTCTCTGAGATAAGCATCTATTCTACTCTCGGTTTCCCTTTTCCCTCCATTCTTGCTCAGCAATGAAAACTGTCAAGCAGTACTCTTGGTCAGTACACACCAGCACCTACTTTTCTCAGTGCAGAATTCAGGCATATGTGTTTTGTGTTTTCTTTGCAGCTACTGACAAGCTGCCTGTATACGAAGTATTTAATTTCAACTATTCTACGTGCTCTCTACAAAATTATGAATGAGGAGATTTTTAAAGAGACTGATTATTATTGTCAAATCTCAACTCCCATTACACCCAGGAGAGTCTCCCTGATGTCTTTAATAGGAACAGAGCCTGGCCAACAGAGCACTTTTGAAAATCCCCTCCCTCAGAGACAGGAGCAAAGCCCAAGCCACCATAACCACATTAAGAGTATCAAAAATATATAAGCTGTCTCTTACTCAGATCTTTTCAAAATTAATACCCCCACCCAGCAAAAATGATAGACAGACAGACTTCTGCCCCCATGCGGAGATCATCAGAGGAATGACGGTTGCATTTCTAAATAAATCCTTATGCACTCTCCACAAAGATTGCACAAGGCAAAGCAGAGAACAAAAAGAGAAGGCCCAAAGAGCAATTTGTTCCATATACTTCCAGGAATATATTCTCTTTTGTTTTAAAACATTCAAGTCTTCTTTACCTTCTAATTACTTGCTCTAATACCACAAAGAAAACAAGACACAATTATTCAATTTCCAGATGAACTCGTAACAATTTGGGTTTATGATAGGAAGACAAAGGTCCCTGCTATTGCTTGTTATTCTGCTAATTGTTCCCATTTTGTTTTTTTCTGTCAAAAAGTAGGATTCACAAACAGTGGAAACCATGCCGCAAACAGCACATTATTCCATTATAAATGCGAGGCTTCGTAAGCAGCGATAATGTACAACAGTGCAGGGAGTCACCGGTGTTTGCTGCTGCTGCTGCTATGAAACCCTGGTTGGAAATGTTGGAAAATGTTTCTTTCCCCTCTGGCAGGGTGCATGCGTGCCGTGAGCTGAACAACCAAGCTTACATTGGGAATTCTGCCCACAGGAAAGGCACGTACCACACAAAAGTATAAATAACCCCCCACTTTTCTGTCAAAAAAAAAACTCATCAGGAAACTTTCTCTCAACCTTTGTACAGAGTGCAATGCCTCACTGCGGGTGAGATTCAGTTGTGTAAACATGGGTGGCCAGTGGCATTTCAGCTGCCTGGGGGCACGTGAAAACGTCTCCACGAGGCTGTCAAATGACACAGGACCTCGTGCCCTTCTGGGCAAATGCAGGCCCAAGTGAATTGCCCTGGGGCATCTTGCAGAGCACAGCAGAGCTCAATGCTTAGGCACCTGAATCCCACCCACAGCGCATGCCTCACCAGTATTCGGAGTCCACATTTTCAGATTTGTTACAATAAATTCAACTTTTTGTTGGTTGGTTGAATTTCAGGTTTTTGTTATGAAAACAATTTGAAAAAAAGAGAGCAAAAAAGCATTGGTGAGGCAGGGAGAGATGACAAAAGGTATACAAAGATGAAGGGGGAAAATAAACAGAGGAAGAACATGGACTGAAGTGTAGGGTTCTGAGATACCCAGGCAGGGATCCTGAGGCAGGAAATCCCGTCTGCAAGGTTCTCCCTTGCAGGCAGCCACTCCTCAGACTGTCATTCACATTTGCATTTACTTTCTATCTCACCTCACAGACTGGAACAGCATCCGAGTGCTGCACAGTGGTAACAGGTGGTGATAATCCCATGGATTTCCTTGAAGATATTATGGGAAATGAAGTTTTCACTGCCTGGCCCACGCTACTAATATAAGAACGTGAGCAAGAGTACAGGGGACAGCTGGGAGGTGAGGATCTGCTTCTCATTATGGGGGGGGGAATATTGTACACCGTGCATGAAGGGTCCAGGACCAGAAATCACCCTATGCCAATGTCAGCATCTTCCTCTGCATTTTAATGTTACTGACTCCTCGGCCACTTAATTCCAGCTGATGTGTTTAAGGACAGCTGATGGGTGAAAAGCTCTACTCTCCAACACATATTCTGCACATGGCAATGCTTAGCTGTTTTGGAGACACCCTGCTCTTCCTGCACTTGAAAAAGAGGAAGTGAGCCCAGTGAACATAAATTTATTTCTTTGTTCGTCCTGAGCATGGAGAATAACACTGATGCCTTGAAGATAACAATAGACTTATTTCCTGAGAAACATTTTCTGAGTTACTTCAGAGTGATTTTCTAAGAGATCACCACAGCTGACAGTCAAAATAAATCAAATTACAAACTATACTGTACAAAGGTCCTCAGTTAAACTGCCAATTACACCTGAGAAACAGGTATAGCATGTATATATGCCATAAGTTGCTAGAACTATTCAATTTTAAGCAACGGCAGACTATTAGAGTCTTCACTCACCATTTCTGTCCATACATGTACAGTGTGCATCATGACTAGATACTAGGGCACAGGGCAAGGCAGTAAGAATCCCAGTCCACCCATTACCCAGACTGGGCAGCCTCTCTGGGCTGCCTGCCAGAGCTGCTTTGCATTGGAAGCTCCACTAAACTCAGAAACATAGACAGAGCCATAAATACAGAAGTGAAGCACACTTAAAAACCTCCCAGTGTAAGTCACGGGTTTTACACTCATTTTGCAGGGGTATAAAATGGGTACATCCAGCACAGGCAAGCAATGAATCAGCCATTCTGTGCTGCATATGCACTCAAACAACAGGACCTATCTTGCAGACAATGTAATCTCATTTAATTTCCAAGAGCAGGCAATGTTTTGTCCCTCTTCCGAGGAAACCACAGAGGAATTTATGTTGCAGAAAGTACTGCAATGCAAACGCCCAAAGCTACGATGCAATGAGCTACCTTCAAACCTGGAAACCATATAGCTGAGACTGCACAGCCCTTTCCCAAAATAAGACGACCCAAAAAGTGAGTTTGCTAACTCAGGCTAAGAGCTATGCTCCACTACTTCAAGTATCAATGCTAGTTTATCTACGCAGCACTGAGTTGCACCTTATGGCCCCTCCAAATCAGAGCTAACTTAGAGGTCTTCACACTCCTTTTCCAGTTACTTTCATCCTAATTATGAGCACAGGTTTACAGAGAAAACTAAGCAGCAAATGTAAAGGGTTGAAGATCATGCAGCACCAGCTTCAATGGATATGCATTCTGCTTAGTTCAAGAAAAAAAATGATAAATTCACAGTTAACTCTACTACAAATTAGCATGCTAACATAGAATGAATTTGTGCATTTTAATTCAACTGCAGCAAACATCAGATTTTTGCATGCAACCTCTTAGCCCGTTCAGGAGAAAAAAAAATGAAAAATGTTGAATGGTACTTAATACATGGGTTTCCATTAAATGCATGTCACCACATCCACAAATCCAATAAACTTGATCACAGAGGTAAACAAACAAGCAAGCAAAATACCCCCAATTATTTGGAACCATGCCATTAATGCTAAATCTCCTCAAGTCTGAACCTGTTTTAAGAGGTTCAAGTTCAGACTGTTGGAATATTATGTATTTATGTTTGATCCTAGAGCCAGAAAAATAGAGACATTACCAACTCCATGTCCTTGTCCCAAATGCCTTCCGCCCAGACCTTTGATGTGGATACAGAATACATGCCGCTCGATTTCATGTCAGTGTTTCAGTTTACTTTGCTTCTTGCTTTACATACAACATATGTTCAGTTATTAGAGGTTTTCTGCATATTACATCACTTTTACAAGTGACCTCATGAACTTGCACCACTAATTCAAAAGGATTAGCGACATTTGCTCGACATTTCTTTGAACTTACTTCTACTGAAGGATGGGCTGTTGAACAGAAGTTCATCCTCCTGCAAAAATAATAGAAAATAGGCTTTGGTATCTGTTAAAAACATGTGTATCAGCAGGCAATCTCCTGTTACAACAGGGAATTACTTTTGATAATGCACAGAACTTTGATCAAACCCTCATACTCTGTTGAAATACATTCACCCCTATTGTTTTATGCAGTTCCAGTGGCTAAGCTACTTCAGCTTCAATTACTGCAGCCCGGCTCTGACAGATCACAGAATAAAGCAGCCACAGTAAACTATTCAGAGTTCTAGATTACAGCTGTTTCCAAAGTGTTCCCACTGAACTTGAGGATGTAAGGTATTCAGCAGTTTACAGTTCTCAAACAAGATTTTGCATTGAAAACACTTTTTTCTTAAAAAAAAAAAAGGGGGGGGAGGGCATTTTTTGTACTTCAGTGAAAAATCCACCTTTAATAGAGGATAAACAAACTGTGCAGCTATTTTTTGTTTTAGATTTCTAACACATTACTTCCTAGTGTGGCAAACATTTAGGGTTTTGTTTTCTTGTTCAGATTTGCAAATGGAGAAACATGAGGAGAATGAACTGAAGAGGAAACAAAAAATGAACAAACTGTAGTGCAAAAACAATGTGTGTCTTTTCACTGAAACCTGTCTCTGTCCCATTTGGCTGTTAAGACACCATCTTTGCTGTAGCATCAGAACCAAAGGCTCATAAAGAAACCCATGGGTCATTCCTTTGCCAATTTAGGATTCAGAGCCTTGGGCTATAAAACCAGCTTTTCTAGGTATAAAGGCAGATACAAACCCCATCTTTTAAGGGCAGTGACACAACACACCTGCCTCCCTCCCTCTCTCCTCAGAGTGGCACATCACACGCTGTAACAAACCTCTTCTATTCCAGGTCATTGTTCTGCAAAATAAGAAAACCAGAGGGCAAAACTCAATTCAAGTTTCCCAAGATCAGTGTGCATGCTCCAGCCACTGAAATACTGGATAAAAGGAACAGAAGCCAACTCCTAGCCAAGCTGTTCTAAGCGAAGGCGGCAACCACTGCTGTGCTGAATGTATTTTTCTATTACTTATATTGCCAGGACTCCTCCTGACATGAGCCTTCAAGAGATATAGGAATTTCCGTGCCTAATATATGCACCCTACAGGCTGCAAGCACAAGAGAAAAGATCGATCTTGTGAAGAGTAAGGCACCTTCAGCAATAAGAGTTGCAAGACTTTTCTCATCTCTGGAATAGTATTACTAACAACTAACATTCTTCCAGGCTTAGGAAGCAATTAAACAGCACTTCAGTAAACAACACATTTTGGCCCATATTTAAGCATGAAAGACCCTTTCATTTCTATATATTTTCTAGAAAATTACAGTAATTCTAATACAGTTCTTTAAAAAAAAAAATACATAGAATCAGAACAAACCCACATTTCTGCCTTTATTCACTTTTTTTTTTGTTTTACTTTCCCTTATATTTACAACTTTTATTTCACAAAGCTGGATCTATATTTTCAATAATTTTTGGATCCACCTATAAGTATGTAAGATATACATTCTGAACACACATACAATCAAATCTTTAAGATGCTTAGTACCCAAATAATTTTTGCCATACACGCATTCAATTACAACTTGCTCAGACTCATAAGCACTTTATATCAGGACACAGGTGCAGAAGGAATAAAATTTAAAAAACACATTTTTACTTCTCAGCGTACTTGAAAAATATTCTATTTAGAGATCTTCCCAGCTACATCACTGCAAAAGCAATGGCAGACATAAAAAAAGTCTTTGGTCTGAATGGGGTCAGATTTTCAAAGGCAAAATCTCATATCTCTGTTGTCACATCTGGTTTCCTACTTGAGTTTATGAAACCTTTCATTCATTACGTTTACTTGATATAGAGAGAAGAATTAATGTCATAAAGAGAGAACTATAACTCAAGAGAGAAATAGAAATGAAGCAGTAACAACAGGAATGTTTTTTTTCACATATAATCTAAAGGTAAAAAAAAACAGAAAATATACATTCAAAGCACATGCTATGCTTTCTGCAACTTGTTCTTCACATCCAGCTCTTATTTCTCCCTTCCTCAACTACAGGGAAGATTGCTTGTCTTATTCTGTCTGTACAATGCTTTGCACAACTCTCAAGGACCTCTAGACTTTACTGAAATACAGAGGACAAATAAGATAATGGAACACACACAGTTTAAACTCAGCAATTCTCTAAACAGAATATTTTCCCTGAAACAGCCAGCCCTTTAAAGAAGCATGCATCTTTCACTTATTTGCTGTGTTTCATAACACTTGTTTTATATATAGAAAGATGGGGAGGGGTGGGGGCCGTAGGTGGACAGTTTTAACTGTCATGTCAGTCCAAGAATTTGACACAAAACAATATAATATACCGTTATCCTATAAATCTAACCAATGTTGGAAATTGGCCAGTGCTGCATCATTTGAAATCCAGTTTTTGTATTGTCACATATTTTAAATACATGGGTAATAATATATACCAAAAACAGATTTTTTTTTTTCACATGGGGAAAATAAAATAAAGGAAAAAATAATTAGAAAAACATAGCCAAATTTTAAATTAACCCAAATCCAAAGAATAATCCCCAGCAACCATAAATTATGTGGTGTCCTCACTCAATTGAAAAGCCACTGCCGGATCTATGGCTTGGGGGGCAGGGATGGGAGACGTGAGAGAGTTCTGTTGATCAAATAAACCACAATACTTAATGAATACTTAATACTATATACCTTATTTGAGCAGATCATACAGGCTGAGAATGTTACTTCAGCCCTATAGTATACAATAATTATACCCATTGTAAAGAGCTTTTTCATCACCTACACTTAGATCCTGCTGGCAGAAAATACCCAAAGCCAAGCAATGTGTGAGAAGACACAGATCTTCTGACACCTCTCACTTATCCACTGAAGGGCTGACCAAACTAAAGGACATCTCTACTGAAGCTGATACTCACCAAATGGCTATTAATTTTAATGATAAAAAAAGAAACTATAATTGTGTGCCTTTCAATTCTGTTCAGTTAAGTACATAAGAAATTTAAAGTTTACAACTCCACACTATTTACTAAAATAAGCCAGCACAGCACCCTCCCCTCCTTTCCCACTAATAAAAGACAAAATCCAATTCACAATATGGCTGTCCTGTGCATTAATAATCCATATCTATGCCAGCATCAATCTGTTGGTTGATGCTGAGCAATCTTTATGCAATGTCTGTGTCCCTTCAGCTGGGTCACAGAAACAGACCTTCAGCTAATGAAAAGTCAACATAAGTCTCCTGAATCCTGTGCACATGTTAATTTACACACCACTCATAACAAGAGCTGACAGTTTCATTTTGCAGTTCAGTTTTCTGATTTTTCAGTCTTTAAATTCAATTTTTACCCTTTTTTGCCTGGATGCAGTTTCCTTCAAAAACGTTATAATAAGATAAACGTCCACAGATCTGTAACTCATCCTAAAGAAATCTCTGATCTGGGAAGTTTAAAAATATCAGGGGAGGACTGTTAAAAATGTCTCAAACTTGAATGCCAAAACCTAGGTTCAGATCACTGTTTACACACTTGATCCTCGAGGGCATTTAACACTTTTGAAAACGGCAAACCCTACAAGAAATAGTTGCAGAGTTTCTTGATTGACTGCCACCTCCTGAAACCTTGCTGAGTTTTGCTACTTTGCCTTTCTACAGTGAGATATAACTGAAGAACACTATTTGAGGGAAAACAGTTTGCCTTGCATGTACTGGCATTGCAAAACATTGGAGTACAGATCAAAAATATCAGGCAAGTTCTGCAAATTATTATGTTTCCATGAGTTTATTGGAACATGAGTTTGCCTATCCTAACATGTGACTTACCGCTTTTATCTTTCAAGACACTAACTGGTAAGCAAATTTCAAAGTTACATGCCTGACTGCATAAGGAAGATGAATTTTGAATCATCTACACATCCTGACCACAGAGCACTCATACCCTTCTCCAATAGGAAACAGAAACAGTGCCACATGATTTATCTGAAATTCAATGCTATTTGAATTTCAAGCATTAGATTAACATGTTGAAAAATGCAACCAGAAATACCAGCATTGACCAGGCAAAAAAGAATACATTCAGTCTCATAGATATTCCTTCAGAGGATATATATAAGTTAAATTACTCAAAAAGCTATTCACTGTAGACTTTTCATTCTGATCTAGTTAAAACGTAACAACCCTTGAAAATTTAGTTTGTTTTTCCACTTCCTGTGTTATGCAATGTACTCAAGTTACACAAGGCTGTTTTTTCAGCTGGATCACAACATGGTAGCATTTGCAGACCAGTGCTGATGTTTCATTAATGATCTCCATAACAAGAAGATCATTGTTTTCTTTTATGTAAATGCTGGCTAAGTTACAATCACATTAAAATTTACTAGATTCTTTTTGGTGGCCCAGTATCAGAGAGAAGGTCATGCTTCCTACCAGTAAGGACACTCCAACAATGTGTAGGCTATTTTGGGTGAGTGCCTGGTGATTAAAAAAGCCACACAGTTAATGAAGTCTGCCAGCAAAAGAGGAAATCTCGGTTGTTCATGTCAAAACAAGAAGAGAACTTGGTCTGTTAGGTGACATTCAAACTACTCTGTATAAAAAAAAAATTAAAAAAAGGTTTTGTACAGCTGAAACTCTTTCCAGTAAAGAAGTACGATCTAGTAGCTGACTCAGAATACAGTTTCAAATTCTAGCTTTGCCACAGACTTTAGAGCAAAGCCAGACTAATTCGTTATTTCATTCCTCATTTATCAACCACAGACTAGAAACAATATTTTTCTTCCTTTTTGTTAACTATTGATAAACTGCAAGCTCACTAGTTAGAGATAACTAACTAGGTAGGTGCAAAACAGTACAAAGTAAAAGAGCATCCAAGGCTGTGAGAACAAGCTGAAGACCACAGCACACGCATCAAATAAAACCATAATTCTTAGAGAAACATTTTCAATTGGCAGTGAGGTATCAGTTCACAAATCACTCAAATGTCTTTTCCCAAATCAAATTTTTTTAGCATAGTAATGAACTGTTATCATAGTAAGAAAAAAAAAAAAAAAAAAAAAAAAAAAAAAAAAAAACCAAAAACGGAAAAACCACACTCTACATAGAGTCACACTTAATTTCAGGTACAAACTGACAGGAAAATGCTGACTGTTCACGTAACACCCTAACACTATTCCAAAGCTGAAAACAAGGTTTTCAGAACAAACGTTCTTGTACAGTCTTAGCACTAACTTGACTGAACAGAAAAACACACACAAAAATCCACCCAATGTCCTTCTCACATGCAGACTCTGACGGACACTTAGAAAAGCAGCATTTATGCAAACTGGAGATGCATTAGGGAAAAACCATCACAAGAGAAAATGAATAAAATATCTGCAATAAACAAATAAGATCTTAATAATAATAATAATAAAAATAAACCACAACATTACTAACAAATGGAATGCTTTCAATAAATACGCCACATTCAATCTTGTAGATGCCTTTGCTAGTTTCTTGAGGCAGCAAGTCACGATAAGAAAATGCTGCCACTCACTAACCGCAGGCGACACAGGGACTGCCACACAATGGGCTCCTCCTCGGTGTATAAGGCAGCTGGCAGAGAAGCACACCCAGAGGGACATGACAACAAATCATCCTACACAACACCTCCTTCTCTCATGAATACTTGTGGGTCTCATTCAGCTTCTTCTTTTGAAAACACTGAAATGTTAGGTAACTACAAATGTAGTAAAGAACTAAGTACTTTGGTTTCTACATTCCCACATAAGCCCAAGCAGCCAGTCTCAAGCACTCTTCTGAGTGAACATAACAATGTTGACTGTCTCTATTCATGCAGCTCTGAAAATGCTAGAAAAACACGGTTTAAAAAGAACAATACTTTTGCGGTTCAGAAAAATAGCCATAGTGTGCAGGAAATAGCGATAGCTACATTGCATCAAAGTTAAAAATACATTTTAAGGTGTGTCAAAGATACTACTATATAGTTTTCTAGGGACCTTGAACCCCGCATAATTACTTATAACAAACTCAGATGCAAAGGAAGTGTTAACTTTTCTCTACAGAAAAACATTCCTGCTTTTACCACTTGCAGTCACATTTTCCTAGGTCACATCTTATCCTAGTAATCCACAGCAGTGCATAGCCACAGCAGTGAGAGTTTGAGCAGGGATCAAGATCTGGCAGGTGCCTCTGGAGGAAGGCTGCAAAAACACTGTGAAAAATATTGGTTCAAGTTGTGAAATCAGCAGGGAATACACCACTCATTTTGCGCTTTTGTTCTTCTGCTTGGAAGGAAAATAGATGAGTGCATCTTTCCAGATTTCTTGGAGAAAGATCTAAAACACAAAGACAGCCAGGAAAGGAAGGGTTGAGAAGCTGACGTGTGTAACAGCAGCAATAACCTGAAGGGAAAAAGCAAAGGGGAAAAAAAATACCTACTGGGAAACAGATTTTGTATCATACTTAATCTACTCCAAGAATTCTATTAAAATAAGAGAAAAGGTTCAGTGGAATTCAGAGCACATTGGTAAAATCTTCCAGGGAAATGCTCTTGCCAGGACTTTTGCAACAGCTGAAATTCCAGTTCCCTCTATTTCACGTGCAAAAACACCTCAACTTAGATCAAATTATGAGTTCCTTCTGCATCATCTGCTTGTAGCCCATACTTCTCTCAGAGTCCTTCACCACGTACACACAAAGATATACTTTTACTAAGAGTGAGCACACCAAATACAACACTTCCCATAGAAATTGTGAACTGCTGCTGTTCTCCTTCCAGGCACAACCACATAAACACTTGAGATCTCTTCAGTACCAGACAGTGAAAGCTGTTTCAATAAAATCAGCAATTTTCAGCAGGTAATGCAGTAACAACAGCAGATGGGGGAAATAACCTGAACTGCAAGAAGAAAAGCCATTCTGTTACTGTACACCTTTATTTCTACTAACTCCAATGTAAAATGTGGGGTCAAAGGGAACTTATCATTAGGTAGCAGACTGGATTAAACTTAAGATGTGATGGAACAACACTGGCCTTTGACTTAAAATAGTTTTTTAAAGCCAATAAAGCTGCTTTAGAGAGTCGAATAGACGAAACGCTACATATGCGTTCATGCAAAGCAAAACCGCGCACAAAGCCACCTCAAAACCTCAGCTACGTAGGTGGAGCTGTTTCACTGGAATATATTTTTTTTGGCAGAACTGTGTACCTGTATATCTGAAATGAGAATGCAAAACCGTACGGATAACAGAAAAGAAAACCAAAGCCAGTCAGGAAGTCAGAGCAAGAACCGTGTGCATATACCTAGGTGAGGGGGTGTGGGGGGGGAAGCTTTGATGGAAGGAGAGTGTTTTATATTGATTGCTACCAAGAAATTCTTGGAAATGCACTCAAAGACTTTTTAGGCTTTTTTTTTTTTTAATCTTTCTGTATTCAGAAAAACAGAGTTTTGTACTTTGCTCATAAACAAGTAAGATTTCATTGAAGATTTTCTTTCTATTGCCATCAGTTCCCTCTCTTACTGGAAGGTCCCTGGAAAGCCCCACATTTTTACTATTTCTGCTAGAGAAGAATGACATTCTTGCAGTCTGTTTCTAGCATATTCTCACTAGTTATTCTAGCAACAGCACTGCATTATCAGAGCAACAAGAATGATGTAAGGAAAAAATTCAGGCTCTAAAGATGTAAATTTATGTTCAAAAAGCAAATATGGCCAAAGAGAAATAACAAAAAAAATTGCTGCTCAGTCACCAATGCCTACAACACTTTGAAACTCAGAAGAGAAGCTTAAAAAAGGAGAGAAGGGGGGGGGAAGCAAAAATCAAGAGTTGGAGATTTCACAAAAGGAAGTAAAGCATCATTTAGAGTGTTTTCAGAAGAAAAGGCTGGACCATGAGTTGCACGGAAAAATACAGTATGGTTCATTTAGTGCCGTGCTTAGGTGATATGATGCATGCTAAAAGATCTAATGTCTTTACAATGCTCTCTGCCAATCAGAAGCTAAATCCAGAAAAGTTTGTAGTGAGTCCGAAAGAGATCATCTACCTACCATAACCCTAAGCAAGATGGAAATTACCACTGAGCAATCCCCACAATGCTGCATTGAACAAGCCATCTCCGTACGTAATCCCAGACGTGCAATTCTGTACATCGCTGCTTTAAGTACAGGTTTATTTGTGGGTATGCCAACACTATAAGCCCACTGTTGAGCAGAATGATTTAAGATTTTCAAGGCTGAAAAAGGCCCCTGCGACTCTGCTCCTTTCTTGGCATACCCATGCTTCAAAACCCTTCAGACTGGACATAGATGATAGCCCCTACGGATTGACAACGGCATCAGCCAAAAATCATGAAGTATTTTAAGTAATAGACATTTATCACTGAAGTGCTTGCTTCAGAAAATAAGATTGGTACATTACCTGGAAAGAATGTGTGATGGGAGTTGAATCTACAGGATATTTTTACCGATGTTGCCAACTTGTCGAGTGTCCAGAAATACTCTTATGCTGTGATTTCAGTAGCTCTGAGGCCTGGCCACAAACCTGGGGACAAGGATACAAATAGCCAGGTTAGTATAAGCAACCTTTCAAGTGCATGCTCATTTATACCTCTGTGAAATAAGCATAACCCTCTGATACATGGGGCTCTGGAGAATTAGCCTGGAGGAAGGTGTAGCTCCTCTGACAAGGTGGAAGTTGCCTTTATCCCCAGGTCACTTCACATACAGGTGACTACACCTGCATTTCTCAGCTCTGTGCAGCATTTCCAGTTCTCTCTGGCTCTTCACATCAGTCATTTGTGGCCACAAAGAAACGGCAGCGCTTATCTAGGAAGATCTAAATTGCCAGTGCCGCTGAAAGGGATTTTAGTGTAAGGAACCACATGATTCATTAGCAGCTTTCTTCTTCCCCCCTCCTTACATCTAAACCTAGACCTCCATTCTGTGCCATTGCTGAATCACTACAGAGATTGGGCAAATGAGATGAAACCAACTTGGTTCACAGAGGTCATAGGTTTCTGCAGCTCTTGTTCCAGTCAATGGAAAATGCAAGTGTTTTGGATTATCAGCAAATAGGGCAATTATCTGCCTTGTGCTTCCATAAGATGGGAGTGATTATTCCTCCTTTTTAAAGTGCCTGCAGAATCTTACATGAAAACTGCTGAAAACTTCCTCTTTCCTATAGACCACAGTGGTCTGCCATAATACCAGTTCCTTTATCCAGTGTTACCGCCTGATTAGCTGCCCTTCTCTTTAATGAAGCAACCACAGCAATGAGCTGGAAGTCTTCAATACTCTTTCTTCCTATTTGACCATCTTCCCACACAGCTATTTATGCCTCCCCTATCTGGTTACCTCCCTTTTCTCAGAGCTGGGGACACCTGTTCTGCTGCAGCAGAAAAGAGCTAAGAAAGTAAAAAAAGGAAACCGTCAGAGATCTCATTCAAGAGTAAAGGGGATTTGAGTACTATCTTACCCAGCTTGATAATTACAAGGAAATGGCAGCAGATCTAAATCATGATTGGGTAGGAGGTGGCCCTGGTAGCAAATACGACAGTCCTAGCAGGCTCCGTTCAGCAGCTCTTTTGCTGTAAAAATATTGTTGCACTGAAGTGAAATATTTTGGCCCCGCTCCAGTAATAACCGAGGCAGGCTATTGTTGCTCTGGAAGGAGCAACTTTTGTTCAATGTGATGGAAGCAGCCACTGCCTACTGGAGAGAAAATTCAGCAGAAATATTTCTTTGTTCTAGTATTCTGGACTGAGCCTTGATTTCTCTCCCTGCTGTCAAAAATAGGAATCCTCAGTAAACAGGACCTTAGCAGCAGACAGTGGTTTGAACATACGTTGCCTTGGTCTGGCATACTGCCTATTAAAACAGTTAGACATTTTCCTACAGCTATAAGACCTTCTGGCTTTACTCTGAGTCAGACAAGTTCACCTAAAACAAAGCACAGTGCAAGTGAGACCTAGTCACAGTGCACACGTTTTATTGGTGGAATCTACTGGGCATCTTAGAAATCCTGACATTACAGCCTAAGAGTGTAAAATGAATACAAATAATGAAAAAATGCTGGTAATTAGACTGTCAAGCAGAAAAAGCTAACAGAACACATTTAGATGTTCAAATGCATTTTAGATGCATGTGCATCAGCCCTTTGGCAGCCAATATACTGAAAAGAAAACATCAATAGTTTGCAGAAACAGAATGCAGACAAGACTTAGCCAGATAGTGCTCTGGCTGCTAGACTCTTTTACTTCCTGGCTTGTCACTGACACTGTTACCTTATAAAGCAACACTGGGCAGCAATTAAGTAGGGCTGTTATTCACCACAAACTTAGCAAAGGCAAAGAAATGAATGAGCTTTCCCAGGTTGCAGTAGTTCCAGATTGTCTCTCAAAGGGCTGCATCAATTACTGTCACTTATTTGTCAGCAGTATGCCATGATTAATTGGCAAGATCCACATTTTTGTGTGCCTTACGTCATACACGGCTCTGCTCCCGCATCTGTTTTTATTGGTGTTTTAGACCAAAATGTTCCACACCATGTACCTTGTCAAAGCTATATTAATGTCTCACAATGGACCCAAGCTAAAACAACTTAAAACCCTACAGATTACCTAAATGTGCTGAAAATAAAGACGTAAAGAGAACTGACTGAAAGATTTAGTAGAATTGAAAGTTGAGACGCAAAAAAGAGCAACAGACTTCAAGCTTTCTTCGGCAAAATGATGTTATGTTGGCAGAATAAGGGAATTTGTTGTCAGTACTAAAATATGTGGAAAAGTTTTTATCACTAATTCAGAATAAGTAGTGTTTTACAAAGTAAATTGCCACTTAGTAAGAAGTATGTCAAAATCAGCCTTAAGTTTTAGTTCCTCACATCCTTACATTACTATTTAGGATGGTGTTTGAATACCTCTTCCTTATTTTCTAAAGCACATCTGTATCTCATGGACTTTCACAGAAATCCAACACGCATTTAAATGTTTCCTTGTAGTCTTAGTGACTCAATTCAAAAGCATTATTTTTCATTCAAACGAATGAATTTTAATACATTTTGTTGCTTACCCTTTACCTAGAAGAAGCTATTGACAGTCCAGTCAAACATTAAAACAGCTGTATATCCCCCTTTGGTTTCCCCACAGGTCTGGAACATTCTTTCAGAGCTTGCATCAGAGCCCTTTTGAGTGAGCTACAGGATCAATTACTCTTTTCTCCTGAAAAGTCTTATTTTCTATTCCTATGGTAATGAAATAATGCAGGGGGGAAGAGGAAATGAGATGACCTTTTAGGAAAGTGAATATTCCACATCAGGCATCCCCCCTAACAACACTGTTAGGTATTTAAAGTTTCCCACTGGGAGAGCCACTGCTCCATTATTAGCTGGGATAAATAAATTCATCCCCAAAACAAGTCCTCCCTCAACCTGCAAGTGCTCTTAGAGAAACAGAGCCTTCTGATAACTTTTGTGCTTCTTCAACTCAGAATTCTGGTGCTAAACAGAGAAGAAACATAAGCACAGAGAAGAGGAAAACTCGCTTTACCAGTCAAAACTGAGTTTACAGTTTCGAGAGATGCAAACAGTCTCTAATATCAAATACAAATAATGAAATTTTACTTCTATTTCCATAAATGTCACAGCATGATAACAGCAACTCCTGGGTCCAGGAGTTGTGGTCTACATGATCTCTGTCAAAGAAGCAGCACAAGCTATCTTCAATGCCTTTGTCTCTCTCAGTTTTTGTCTGTTGTTTCACTGCTCATAAAAGCAAGCTACTACTTCCACCTTCACCAAAGTGACCTTTAAAGCCCCTGCTGCAATACTGCAGGCATGAAAATGACCAGAGACACCACAAAAAAACCCAACAAAAACAAGTTTTGACCTGAGAAATTACAGAGGTTACGAACAAGGTCTATATGAGGCAGCAACACTGCATTACAAAAGCTTAATCACCAACAAGAAATGAATTTTCACAGGCTTTGACTATTTTTGTTACTTTCTTAAAAAAAAAAAAAAACAAAACACAAACAGAAAAATTATACTGCAACATCATGCTAATGATGCAAAACTAA
Source organism: Tringa tobata (assembly GCA_033628505.1). Taxonomy (NCBI): domain Eukaryota; kingdom Metazoa; phylum Chordata; class Aves; order Charadriiformes; family Scolopacidae; genus Tringa; species Tringa tobata. The sequence continues at coordinate 10,564,929 of JAHREE010000567.1, read as the reverse complement.
GCACAGAGGAATCATTTTAAGATAATGGGACATTCAGGCTGAAGTGCAGATAGCCATGGTTTTCTGATGGCTATAAACCATACCTGCATAAAGGTTATCACAATATTAACACTATTGGAAAAATAGGCTCTGACAGTTACTCATCCCATGCCGTTATGCATAACAACGGAGCAAAGCCTGGCAATACTCCTTTATCTGGGGGTTTACTGGTGCCCAGAAGGCAGGGCCCCTCTGTTGTGGCGCAGAGGTTGGCCCCATCCCGCAGGTGCCATCAGCACCATGGACAGTGCAGCCTGGGCCTCCCAAGTGGCAACACACCCAAAACGCAACCAGAACAGCCTGCGCGGTCACCCACTCACACCCCACGGTGGCTTCGGGACATCTTTGCTATGGTTTTTTTCCCTGAGTTTTCATGGCTTGTACCAGACATATGTTGCATTTTCCCAGTAGGCCAGTTTGCGTGCATCAAGAAGAGAACAGGATTCCAATAGAGTAGTGCGATCGACGCAAGCTCTTGCCAGAGACAGTTTTCTAGTATCATCAGCTGCTAGGCTAGTTCAGCCGCTGACAGCAGTAGAAAACTGAAGATTTTCTACATTAGACTGGGCTTGTGTCTTTACCTCGGTTTTGTTATAAAGCCCTTCAGTCTGCTCTGCCAGAATGCTCCCTGGTGCTAGAATACCTCCTCCTTCTAGGAAATCAACAACCTATTTCAAATTTCTATCCGATAATTCACTTTTCTCACTCATTTTTTAATTCCCAACTTTGACCCCATGCTATTTATTTCTCCTTTCTTGTCCTTTGACTGTTACCTTTTACAAGATATAAGCCAAGACACTGTCCAAATTATTTTGTGTTCACCATTATATTGCCACAACAATACTGTCTGGCGGGTCATTGTACATTACCTGCGTTTTTCTGTTCCCACCTGCACACTATGAATGTTAACACACACCTTTCTCTTAGTTCTGTAGCAAAATTCAAAACTACACTGGCTTAAAAAACAGAAACACAACGGAAGCGGCAGACAATTTGAATGACTCAGAAAACCACAGAACGTATACAGAATTTTTCAATATCTGGGCCTGGATTTTCATTTTGACGCATATTTACTATATTCTACCTTGCAGGCTTATACACACTAACCCTCCTGGATGTATTCAGCACAGAGAATGATCCCTGGCCTCCAGCTTTGAAGCAATTAACTACTTCTGCACACACAGCAATATTTTAGATAGAAATTACAGGTAGCATTGGCAAAGTGTTAGGCTGTAGAAGGCTCTGATCTGTTCACCTTATGACCTCAGAAAAAATTCCCAAAGCTTTGAATAAATCAGTGGTACTTTACATGCCTTCGTCATTATCTTTCAATTCATGGTTTTCTGAGACAGTTGAATTTGAAGAGCAATTGTATGACAGTAGGAGGATGAGAAATAAGGACAACTTATAAAATATCTGGCAGCTATGCCAGTTTGACAAATACGGCTTAAAAATTTCCTAAACCAGAGGGTTGGTAGAACAATTCTTTTAGTCAAACAATGCACTCAGAAGAAATGCAGAACATCCTGGAATATGAACTCCACCTTTTTTTCCTAGATAATGCAAATTAATCCTAGATCATTACAAAGACTTTTAGTCTTAAAACCTGGATAATAATATGTCTACAGTACTTAATATATTTAAAATCCACAAGAGGGCAGAAGCATAGGTAAACTGATGAATGTGAAAGAGACGCACATAGACACCAGATAAAAAGAACCTCCAGACCCTGGTGTTTTGAAATACATGTGTTTTGGGGTTTTTCGTGGTTTTTGTGGTGCTTTTTTTTTTAGTAGGAGAATTTCACAATTTATTAGGGCAAATTAGATGCATAATTGCATTTATTTAAACATATAACCTTGTCATATGGTGACAATATGAATCTTACTAACCAGGTTCAGACAATTCATCATTTGTTCCGAAACTGGCCTGCTTCGGTTCCACAGATAATCAAAATGACCACAAATTAGCCATTCATATTTGTTCACTGATTTCAGCTGGAAAGTCATTAATTGCTGCCAATGATATGGTGACTTTTGAAAACACACAGAGGAAGCCTGCATCCTTAGCTTGGCAGTGATATGATCAGTTTGTACTAAAGTCCCAAAATAGATGCCAAGACTCATCTTGTAAAACACATGGAAAGTATATGAAAACAAAGTACAAGAGGGAAGTTGGCTTGTGCAATCGGTCTAGAGTCAGAATGATTAGGCACTTCATTTCAAAGCAGGTAAGCACCTGATTAGGGATTCACTTCTCTAAATCCTGTTCTTTGTGGTGCTCAGTAAGGACACAATTAGACAGTAGAGAAAACCGCCCACTTTCCTCCCCACTAATGTTATCATTATCTAGAAGATGAAAAATTTGTTTTCTGTTTTCACTCTTCCCCATTAGAGTAATGACTCCAATGTAGCTTTTTGGGGAATCCAAGCCACAGAGTCAATATAAATTAATGTGTAACTCACACTTCGGAGAAAGCTATTCATGCACAGGGATGCTTCTGTTAGTCTGTGGGCACGACATCCATGTCCTGTGTTTCACTAACAGGCTCTTTTATGAACCTCATCAGTGAAAAGCCTTACTACTGTCAGATTTTCCTCACAGATGCAAGGCAGAGACAGACTGTTCTCAGCCTAAGATACAGATCAGGTTTTCATCCTTTTCAATATAAAGGTGGACCTGATTTGTCTTGTTCAATCATTATGTAAAAGTTAAGTCATATTCATAACATCCCTTTCCTACCATTTTAACGTATATGCATGCATGCATACAGATGTAAACTTTTTAACTTAAATATATAGCTTATGCCTATTGTAAACAGTGAACTCCATGACCATACCCTTGCAAATGTATTGACTCTAGCGAATTATTTTTCTTACACCAGTATAAATCAACTTCCCAAGGCAAAATAAAGGAAGTATGAGATGAGAACGAGAAAACATTTTCAGTTTTCTCAGAATATGTATTGCTAAAGTCTGCAGCAGCTGTGGATTCACCTAAGGTAAGTCTGAAATGGAATACAGACTGCAGGATTCATCTGTGATCTATTTTGCTTGGTTTCTAGAAAATGTTGTTCTTTAAGTCTGGGTCTTCTCAAAACATGTCATGAGGGATAGTGAGTGGAAAAAGAGAGGGTAAAAACAGTCACTTTATCCAGCCAGGATCTGCTTTTAGAAAAAGCAAAGGCAAATGCCACAGCCATTTTGAGTGCACAGCAAATACATAGCTCTAAATTCTTTTAGGGTGTGTCTTCATAAGTGGTTTTTATCTTCCTGAAAATATCTTTTGAAGCAAAATGTTTAAGTATTTATCCTCTATTGATAAGAGGATGAACTATGTCTAAAATGAACAACAACCTTGTGGACACGAGTATCCTCAGCAGACCTTGCTGGACTCTGATTTAGGAAACAGCAAAATTAACCATAGGAAACTTGCAATTACAGAAACAACTACTGACTAGACTTTTATATTCACAATGGAAGCTACTAACAATTATGAAAGCCTGCTAGCAAACACATACATGTTAAGCTTTCTTCGGTTTTATTAATGTATTCACCTTACTAATAACTTCAGAAAACCATCAGTGCTGTGCCCAGGAGTAACAATTTACAATCATGACTATGGACTCCACTATCTGATTATTAATTTTCTATTTCTGGAAAAATCTCGCTTTGTAACATTTCATTGGAAACTAGTTGCTTTACTGGCTAAGAGCTGTATTCTGCTTGCTGATGGCATTATAATATCTATGAAGGGGATACGGTTGAATGGGAAAATACCATCTTCTACTGATAGCCTTCTATAAAGAAATGAAGTCATGAGCTCATAAAAGATAAAGATATACTAATATATATAATAAAGTCCTTATACTATTATGACTCAGGAAATAGAACCCTGTTCACTGTACATGGACAGCAAATCACAATGCTGGTTGCTAGCAGACTGAAATTTAAGTATGATGATTCTTTGTAATACTTTTCAATTTAAAAAAAAATAATTAGACAACCTCAACTGAAAGAGTAGATGACCGAATTATATAGCAGAAAGGTACCATTCTGGTATAAATGCGCTAACTTACACCAGGGGAAAAAAAAAACATTTTTTTTAATTTTTCTTCTGACGAGTCATTAATTCTTTAAGTTTAAAAAGAAACCATTAAACTTGCATACCATTCATAGTATTTTTTCTATCTGACCAAAACCAGCTAACTCTTAACCAACAGGTAGCCCCTTTGCCATCTCACCAATGATCAGCTGAGTGACACGCAGTTTTATGGTGGCACGGCAGGCTTGCTTTCCACAGACTGATTTTTAGAATCAGGAAAACAAAAATTAAGACCCAAATCATTAATTTCATGGCTTTTTTCCACTCCAATTGTCATTTGAATTCTGAGGCCACATTCAAACCTTACTTATCTTACTATAATTGCTAAGCTGATGAAAAGTATCAAAGCAAAGAGAAGAAATCACTCAGTCCAGCCATCCTTGCTGCGTGGTAAAGGAGTGGGCAGAAGAATTTATACAATCTTTGTTGTGCATGTCAGTACAGCTGGCCTCATTTGTAGCTCTAATAGAGGGCTTGTTGATCTTATGGTCTTTTTCTATATTGAAGAGCTAAACCTAGCCCTGTCATCTCACGCAAATATTTTGGACCTGGATGAGGAGATAGTTTAGGAAGGGATAACCTCACCTGTTTGGCTTACTGACAACTACCCTCAAGGCAGAAGAAACTGGACTCATTTGAGAAAGATTCTCAGGCCAGGTCACTAAAAATCCTGCAGGATTTTCTCTCAGATACACAGAGTGAGTTTTGAAAACAAAAGTGTAGGAAGAGATTTAACAGAAGTTGTTCTTATGTGACTCAACACTGCTTAAATTGCAAGAAAGACTATGAAAGCTCAGGCCTTGGCACTCTTTGCCCAGAATATCTGAGTAATTCAACCTTTTCTTTCCGCAACAGCAAAACAGTAGAAAGTGTCCTCTACACAAACTCTCAGTGTCATCTGACAAGATCTAGTTCTCATAAACTAAACTCTGTGCTTAAAACCAGGAAGGAAAGGCACACGTAATCCTGGTTAGAAACAGCAAGCTCCAATAATCAAACACAAAAAGCATGCATCTTATCTTTTTGTAAAGATTAGTGTAGTTTTAATTTAATAATTCATCCTCCTCTTGCATTTCCTAGATTGAATTTGATTAAATACATATTTTCAACCTCAGTTTTATTATTCTAAGTTTTTAATAACTTAGTTCTAAGTAACAGACATAAAGGAAGAAAAAGAAGCAGAAGTGAGATCTGTAATCACAATTTTTTTTCTTCTGTGCCCAAAGGGCTTTCATTATTTCATCTCAGCAGATTCAATCCCCAGTCTACCTACTATGAAACTGAAGACATTGCATACAGATGTAGAGAAGAATTCTTCTGAGTTTTATCACAGTATAAATGACCTGTGAACAAAGTCAGCATATACCAGAGAAATGGACCTCCATGTTTTAAAGCATTTAGAAAAAAGGTGACATTTTGTGAAATAACTTTGGTGCTTCTTGACTTGCTAAGTGGACTTATGATCCACCTTGAATTTGGCAGATAAAGTTTGTTAATGAATATTTTAAAGTGTGAGGCATGACACAGAAAATGACCACAATATTAGTATCAAAGACTTAACGTGGATAATGCTGCAGTGAAGGTCTCTAATCCAGCAGCAACATTACCTGTTGTGGCACTTCCTCCCAGTTTTGTTTGAACAGCTGTTAAACTGGAAATGAACTTGTGGATTTAAGGGCTTACAATCTTTTCCTTGTACAAGGATAAGCAAAAAAAATCCCAACCCCCAAACCCAAAACAACTTTTATTAATGGCTCCTTTTTGCTGAATGCTCTTCCCAAAGAAAAACAGAAATTAAAACAACCTCTCTTCAATTATTGTTCAGCAAACAACATGGTTGCTTCACCATGCAACAAACAGAATGAGAAAATAGTGAAACAGTTTTTCACAGTTTACTACTTGCCAGATCTATCTGATGCTAGCTGCTATACAAACACACCAAGAGATACTTTCATTACTTCAAGGATTGAAGGATGAACACATGATCAAAGGCATTTGAGGTATAGCTGTTTAAGTTAACTGTATTGCTCAACACCTGAAACTCCACAGCTAACCATTTATTTGCTCATGATGCAAAATGTGTATGTCTCGAGGGAAATTAATCTTACATAGAACCAACACAACATATTAATAAAAGGTTACAGTTTTGTCTGATTGATTTGATGGTTGGTTTGTTAGTTTGATTTTTGTTTTGTTTTTACACAAAAGCAATATTGAATTAAAACTAGGACATTTTCTGGTTATTTGTAGCCATATTAAATTCACAGTCCTCAAATACTGTTTTCCCATCGAGTCCTACTACCCTGTCAGTAATTATCAAGCAATGCTCCTATTATTACTACTACATTCAGTACAGTAACTAAGCAAAAGCAAGTGAAAGTGGCTACATAGGCAGAAGAGAGATATTTTGTCTTTAACAGCTCAGGGGCTAATCAGGAAGAGAACAGTGATGAGAGAGAAAGAGAAAAAAAGAGTTATAGCAGTTTGTGCAAGTGGCAACAGTCAAGCAGCAGATCATGGAACATAATACATACCTGCATGCTTCGCAGCTCCTCAGACACCTTCTATCATAGGTCTCATGCTTGTTCTGGAAAGTGAAAAAATCTAAGAAGCCACAGATCTATTAAAGTGTCTTCTCAGCTAAGTGTAACTTGTTCTATTTTTAAAGATAAACATTTCAATTCTCTTCTCACTTGCACTCAAATGACTCTATTGACTCAAAGAGCAACTGTTTTCCATCTATCCTTGTATTTGATAGTTCCTGTTTACAAGGTCATCCCATCAAGAAAATCCTTCCTAATGCAGTCAAATTCAAAAATTTACTTAAATTCCACTGATTTCCAGGAGCACACAAAGAATCAGGCTTCAGAACTCTACAAAACTGTGATCTCACTTTCTCAGGCTAGACTGTATTTTATATACCTGACCTATATAACAGTTTATGTGCCTCTGAAACACCTGTGAGATGGCACTGTGGCAACTCTTACTACTTTTCTCTCTATTAAATTGAAGAAGAATGCCTAACTCCAGGTTTTCTTTTGGATAGTTGTTGGAAGGACCTCCTGGTTTTACAGGCTAACACCAAGACATTTTGTTTTCATCCTTCAAAAACATGCCATATCAGATATCAGTTGTATGCGGTAGAAAGGCTGCAGGCATCTACATTGTTGTTACTACATACAATGCATCTCATGTACATTTCTAAGACACACTACTGAACTAATTTCTCAAAATCCTATTCCACTTAAGTCACACAAAGACTGAGAGTAGGGATAACCCTCTCAGGTCTCAGTTGACTGCAGCTGCAACTGATCATTGCATAGTCAGTGCAGAATGACTGCATTAATGAAAATTCCAATAAAAGTATTGTAAGTTCCACTTTAAAATGAATATACTACTCAATAACATACTTCTTGCCTACTCCTATTGCACACTGAAATCAAAGGGGTTTTGCTTAAACTACAAAGCACTTACCACCACTTTCAAGGTGGTCATCAAAACATTGGTAGAAACATATGCAATAATATAGGTGAAACAATAAGTAGCTTTTTTTTTTTTTTCTTTTCTTCGTCTTACTATCTAGACTTTTCTGAGGTGATCAGACCCAGGACAAGTGCAGTGATGGAGAACCAAGAATATTTTCTTGCCTACCTCAGCTGGAGTCCACAGAGACAAAAAGACCATCAAGTATCTCCTCCACTTGTGACACAGGCAGTTGTTTCCCCCTGGTTTCTTTCATCACTGGAGGGTGATGACAGTTTTATGTCATGCACAGGCTCTGATCACAGTCCTGTTGTAACATGAGAGGTAGCTGAGGTTAGCAAACTCCAAGACGCACACTACTTGAACATGGACCTGTTAGAGCAGGTCCAGAGGAGGGCCACAAAAATTATTAGAAGGATGGAACACTTCTATGAAAACAGGCTGAGAGAGCTAGAGTTGTTCATTCTGGAGAACAGGCTCAGGGGAGACCTTATAGCGGCCTTCCAGTACTTAAAGGGGCATCATAAGGAAGATGGGACAGACTATTTAGCAGTTGCCTGTTGCAACAGGACAAGGGGTAATGGTCTTAAACTAAAAGAAGGTAGATTTAGACTAGATCTAAGGAAGATTTTTTTTATGATGAGGGTGGTGAAACACTGGCACACGTTGCCCACAGAGGTGGTAGATTTTTTCCATTTTTTTTTCCTTCTGCTGTTCTCTAGAACTTAGTTTGAATTGACCAAATGGAAGAAGGAAAAAAAATATAAAAAGTTATCATCTAAATTATTCTATGACTAAATTCTTGATTTTTATTGATGTCAAAAAGGCAAACTAACAAAAAAAGTCACCTTTGCAATGTTGTCCCACCCGAGACACATCAAAAAATTTAACAATCTGCTTCTTGCAGGTAATTAAGAACATATACTTAAAACAGCATCACGCATCTCAGTATATGGTTCTGATTGATTTTGCTACCTGAACACTTAAATTATACTAATTTTTATAATAACTTTAGCAATAATTTAAAAATCTCCAAACCTAGAAATACACTAGTCTGATAAACTCTCTAACAAAAGCTCTCCAAATAAAAAGAGGAAGTATTCTTTACTCAACTTATAATGCCTATTTGTACTACACTTGTCTTACACACATGCAATAAATATATTTTACTTATATGAAAAATGACCTGTATGAAACTGTTGTCAGGCTCCAAGTTTCACATACTTCTCAGGAAACAAAAAGAGCATGACAATGACTTAATATGCTTTTATACATAAGTGGTTGCCACACACAAGTGAAATATTAATAATTACACTTCTCCTTCAAAATCTGCAGGAATCCTAAACAATTTAGAAACAATTAAGTATATGGACTACAACAGACAAACTGAATGCAATAATCAAGTGTTACTGAATAATTATAATTCATGAAACAGCAACCATGCAGTTTGCCTTCAAAACTAATACTGCGAAAACCTACTAAAAATATAGGAAGACAAGTTCAATATTTAATTAAAATTAAAAAGAGCATAGAGGCTATTACATAACACCACAGAGGTTATAACATAACACGTAGATGTAGTGATAGGCTTTTCTGTCACAAACCAGTGTAACATGAAGTCACTTGTTCCACACTGAACTGATACATTACAGAACAACACTGTATGAAACTGGGTTCTCCACATGCAGGTCTTCTCCAGGATCCTCTTCATATCAGTGAATATCCTCTTTATATCAGCGTAACTGCTGTCATCTGTCTACATGTGGTAAACAAATTTGAGTACAGGTTTTATTGTGAGATAAAGAATTATGCTGTTCATTTCAGCATAATTGTCCCCCTGGAGTTCAGAAAGAAGTCAAATTCTTTTCCCAGGAAAACTAGAAGCAAGATGTCCCAATGCAAGTTCATTTTACAAAACACTGACAGGTCCAAAATAAATATTAACAGTTTACTAATGACAGAGCCTTACTATTAACTGCTGATAACTCAGGAATTTCACATGCAATCACCTTCTGAAGTTACAGTTTTACTGTCCTTGTAGATAAAAATTTTTTGGTTATCTAGCTGTAGTACAAGAGGGCCTGTGGGAACTCTTGAAAAGAGTTTTACTTAAGTAAACAATCTGATAATGTGAAGAATTTAATTGTTACTTAGTTGTAAAGCAGTTTTTCAAGTGCTCATTAATAGAATTAAGAAAATCAAGGTAGTTAAGTAGGATGAAAAAATCCAGGGCACCTGATTCAACAGCAATAAACATTGTAGGAACCAGCTGTTCACCATGAAATCACATCCAAGTTAGACCAGGCAACTGTAGCTGCTCAAGCCACTCTGTTAAGATGTCTTTTCACTTGTCTTGCCAGTCACAATGATGAGTGTGAATACAGTACTTAAACTAAATTGCTCAAAGTTTTCACTTCAGTCTTGTTTCATGTAACCAGAAGAAATACACCCTCCTCAAAGCTCATACAGAAATACTTATCGTGACAGATTTCCACAGCTTCTGTACTCATCTGGTTTGGCATCTCAAGAACCAATTCAAGTTAATGAGTTTCATCTAGTAATGAGAAAGCTGTAAGTAAAATGAGACAAAATCATGTTATAACAAAATGCAGAATTAAGATCCGAATAAAATACGTCTGGATGCAATCAGCAGTCAATGAGAATGACAAATTCTGCACGGTTTCAAATTAAAGAATTTTAATGGAGTCTTGAAGCTTAGATACAGAAATACATTTGCAGACAGCCAAGGGTTCCGTTCCAAACATCTAGGTTTTCCAGGTAACACTACCAATATCTATGTTTCTAAGGCTGTAATTGAGAAGGTGAAGTTTGCTTACAGCCTTTTTTTTTTTTTAAACGAGGATAAAGTTTTCCCAAATTTCTTTTATCTTCAACTTTTGTGTTTTCAAGCCACGTTTTATTTCAGGTGAATGTCCTTCTTTGGTTTTCATCCTACTAGAATATTTTTTAAAAAGTGGGAAAAATAACATATGAACACATTACAGTTGTTTCTCCTGACTATGCTTACTAGTCAGGTGAAAAGTCTGGAGTTTGTACACGTACAAATGGAGCACACCGGAATGTGAGATCAATTCTCACACACGCTGTAATTAGCTGTCAGTTTCACCATGGACATTTTCCATGTGCACTTTGAGGTAGTCATTTCTTGTAAACTTCTTGTGGCAAAGCTGGCATTCTGCCATCGGTCGATTGGGGTTGTGAGTCAGCTTGTGTCGGATCAGCATTTTCTTCAGGCTGAAGGACAGATCGCAAACCTAAGGCAGTGAAGACAAAGACACAAGAAGTCTTAAAATTTCAAGCATGTATAATGCTCCTTATGTTACATCACTGAGGCCACAGCCACACATACCTGCAATACTTAATAAATGAGCTGGTCTTTGGAAGAATAACTGCTTCAGAGAGCACCTTTAAGATTATCACTCTGTCTTTTATAACGTCTGTTGTACATTAACAGTGATACCACAGGCACAGTGGAAAAAAAAAAAAAGGGGTGGAAAAAAGACCCAATCTTCAAAGTATCAACACACTGAGCTGTCCCAGTTACATTGTGTTTTTTCTTTTAAAATCTATTATTCTGTCTGGGATGCAGCAAAAATCATGACAAAATGTCACAAGCCTCTGTCAATTTGACCTAAAATGAATTATTTCCTTCCTGACCTCCAGAATGACATCTGTGAGTTCCTAAAAAATCAGTTCAAACTGCTCACTTACAAGGAGGGAGGAATGAGAAATAAAGGGGGTCTGAAGGCTGCAAGAAAGTTTAATAATTATTGTAGAGGAAAAGTCATTGTTCCAATCTTCCTCTGCCTGGCCAAGAAAACAGAAGACATCTGGCAAATGAAGGTGCAATTCCTTTGCTGTATCATCTGGTATGCTGCTTCCCTTCCTCCACTGTACTCCAAGCAGTCCAGTTCATTCTGCCATTTGAATAAATGGGTAGAGGGATGAGGAGCTCTGCCATGCTAAAAACATCACTTCTTATAAAGACTTCTATACTGAAGTCAAAATGAAAGGTTAAGAACAAGTTAAAAAGTTCAGCCAAGAGAAGTTAGAATAAAAAGTTAAGAATCTGTAGGCAAGACATTAAGTCAATGGAAAACATGCAGTTATATTATCACATTCACCCTCCATCCAGGTACCTATCGTATACGGGAATTTCCCAGGAGAAAAAAAAAAATTAATTGAATTGATTTAACTAAAGTAGGCACGAGTCATATAATTAAATCAGAACGAACATCCAAAAGCTTACAATTTTAGAATTCCACATTCATTCCAAACAAAAATGTCTTCCATGCAGAAGAAACTCAGGGAGCCCAGCACAATCCCTCTTTAAAAAAAAAAAAATGAAGTTTTGAATTCATTTTGGAATCAAACTAGTAATGAAAATGCTGAATGATTACTGACTCCTTTTGAAACCAAGGCAGACAAATAGAAGTGACTATCCACGTAGATAATCTTGACCTGCAGTATATGTATTTTATCCCAATTAAGGCAAAACCATATAATGACCATAAAAAAAGGCAACTGCCAGAAGCAAGTCTTGCACTAAAAAAAATTTTCCCCAGACAAGAACACTGAATGTGCTGTTGCAATGGAACAGTTTTGAATTTATGACATGATGTAATTCCGAGGACTTTTATACAGCAACTGTAACTCCCCAACTTTTTTCCCCCTAAATGTATAATTACCTCTTTCAGACTCAAGCAACAATCACCCTTTTGTTATGCAACAGTGAATGCCACTTACAGCATCCACTGGTCAGGTCTTAATATTGCTTTTGCCAAGTACCATTGTCTATTCCTCTTCCACAGAACACACAAAGTGAACTCCTAATGTTTATCTAATCATAACCATCGTGCTTGTTCGCAAGTCTCAACATGTTAAAAGTATCACATACTTGTAAACAGAACATGTTTTTTGGAAGCCAAGAAGCTGATCAATGATATACACACATGCAAGATACATATGTGTTCTGTGTATCTTACACACAGCTCTTCATTTTTAAAGTAAACAGAGTATAACACAGTCCTAAAGTATACTTTCTTTTAGTTAAAATGCTCATGTAACAACCAGTATAATGTGTCCTGCTGTTCTTTCAAGGGTCTAGCATGCTCTGACTACCTAACTTTTTCAAAAAGAACATAGAATGCACAGGATCATTAATTAAAGATATGTTATGTCTTGTGCTGTCCTTATACATAAAGGTTTTGGGCTTTTTTAAGAATTTACGTCATATTTAATTTTATGAGCAAGACTGATATTTTATAGATTTACAGCCATGCTTGCTAATGTGCACCTGAACTCTCATCAATCTCTTCAAAACGATCAAAGTTTTGATGGAGTAGGGAGGATGGAAAAGATTGACATTTAAAAGTAAGTGTAGGGTCAACTAAAGGCAGAGTGGAGGGAAATACTGTACTAGAAAGAAACCAGGACAGGCAGTACCTGACCCTTCTGCCCCCAAAGAATAATCTGTTGTCTCTGAGGCAACTAAAGTTCAACTTGCCTTCCAGTAAAACACAGCCTGGTCCTCAGATGACAGAAATCTAATATACTAGGAAAAAAAAAAAAAACAAAACCATGCTTTGTATTTCCACATTTCAGTTATTTTCACCTTCCTATGTGATATTTACTAGAATTTTCACCTTAGAATGGGAATATACAATTTCCACAACTATCAATGGGCTGTGAGAGTCATTAACAATTACTTCCGAGTATGCTTTTGTTGATGGATAAGACACAGAAATAGCCACATAAATGAAGTGTAGCACCTTCATCAAACAGGGTACAAGGATTACTTTTACATGTCACACAAAATCCTGTATTGTAATGTCTGTTCCAAATGCCTGAGACAAAGGAGAGTCAGAGGGGAAGAGAAGACATGGCTTTTACTTCTGATTCTGGAAGAAAATTCTGTTTAAAACAAAAATGCAGTCCAAAAAAATTGGTGTGTAATATTTTATATAGGGTGGGGAGAGGTGCATTGTCAAATGAAGCATATTCTTGAGCCCATAAAATACACTTTTTTTTTCCCCAACAGCCAAAAGGTTTTTTTCTTTGCTTCTGAAGGCAATTCCTGTTTGTAAATGCTAATGGTACTATGAAACAAAGAAGATTCTGGCAACAAATGTTAATATGTTAATTGGACGAGCTGAATAGTTTCTATGACTGCTTCTAATGCCAGCTAGGAAATGAGACCAAACCCCTCAATCCTTTAAAGACTTTTATCTTTCAGTGTGGCTTCACTTCTGATTACATTTGTGAATATGCTAATCATTGAAAAAATAGCCTGGGTTTCACCTTTATAGGATTAGTAGATCTGGGCATTGGACTTATGGGCTTTTCCAATTACTTTAATGAGTAAGGACATGCCAACACTGTGCCTTTGCAATGGAAATATGGAAAAAAACCCAGAAAATAGTAACAAAAAAAATTATGAACATGGGAACCCATCATGCAAAGTGTTGGAAAGAGAGACAACTTCAGAAAAGTTAGCTAAGAAGGAACATGGCACATGTACAGAAAGCAATGAATGGAATAGCTATTAACCCTTTCTGCTAATGGAAGAACTAAAAGACAGTTATTGAAATTCCATTATCCTGACATTCTCTCCTCCCCAAAAATCTCTTCCCACAGTTAAGAATTTGTGGACGCTGTTGCCATAAATTACCACTCCATTCATTATAAGGAAAATAACGAACATCTACAGTAACTTTAGCAAGATAAAATCTGTAGGTGAGAATACTGAAATGTAAAAAGCCATCTTTAGCACTGGGGAGCCAACAGTAAACGTCTCCCATGGGTACATTCTTCTGTAACTGTCCACTACTGGTTTTCCTGTAACTTCTGCTGAAACATCTGTTAACATGCAATGTGCAACACAGCTCTGGAGGAATGGTCTGCTCTCAGTGACATTTACTACGTCCTCAGCATCTGCAGAAGTGGAACCTAGATGAAACAAGGAGTAACTATCGAAATCAAAACTTTCAGCACCTTCCAAGTGTGCATCTACCAGCAGATCACGACAGGCACCTGGAAAACTGAAGAGTGTATGAATGAACAGTAGAAGCAGCTGCTGTTAATGTCCAAACCCCGAAAAGTCGGCAATCTTTACACTGCTGCTGGCAAAAGACTAGCGCTGAGGAATAATTTTGGTGAAACACGGCAGTAATCTAAAGTATAAAAAAATCTCCAGTAAATGAAGGTACATAAAAATTTTCAGAGAAGGACTAGGACTAGACAGAGATTGCAGCTGTTTCTAGAAATACTATAATTTGGGAAAATACAGTTCTATCTAATTAGTGAGGAAAACTGAAGGAATAGTTGAAGCAGTAAAACTCTTCAATGAAAGACAGAAAATAGAAATATAATCACCATCCCAAATTGGTCTGAAAAAGCACACTCTGAATCCAAGACCAGCAAATCTTGGATCCACAGTGTGGGAAAAGTTGCATTTACAGTGCATGCTAGCCAATCCTGATAAACAGTAGAGCAATCTGGAGGCTGAAAAAGTTATTGACTATGATTTGGAATTAGAGACATCCTCAAGGTACTGTCTACAGCCAGGCTGAGATTATCCCAGAAGAATACAGCAAACTCGTAAACATCGGAAAAATATTGTAGCTGAAATTTTTCATTAAATTAATACATTTCATTGTCAATGAAATGTCACCAGATCATTTATTAGAAGCCAGATCAATTAACAACTTATGACTTCCATGCCAAGTGGTTATTCTAATTTTGCACCTAATTTCAGAAATTCGTGAACAAAATTACAACTGTTCAGACTGTATCCACCAGGATACAACTGAAAGCTGGCAGCTCTCTTGTGACTAGCTCATTAAAACCTAGTAGCACAAAACAAAGCACTTACAATAATTCTACACCCTATTCTGATGCCTTTCTCTAAATCCTCGAGCAACAACTCTAATTCTGACATTTGATAATTCTGAAAGACATTCTTTTCCAACAGTTTCTGCATATTCAGCCTCCCCGCCTGCCTTCCAAAAGCTGTAAGATACACCGTGTGCAGGATGGGGGATGCTGAATGAAAGGTACTTGACAGTGATCTATGAACTGTAAGACGATAAGCTGCATTTCAGTGCTGCAAGCATACAAAGCATCCACAATTTCTTCATTGAACAATAAAAAAAAACAACTACAAGCAGATGTTGGAAATATCAGACCAAATTTCACTAAACAGAAATTGGAAATTCTGAATTCTTTTTTGTGTCATTCAACAACATCAGAAGCATTCAGATTCCATGTAATTAATTAAATACCTTTTCCTATATCCCCAAGAGCATGAATTTGTAACTTGCAACATCCAAATTGCATTAATAATGGTGAAAATAACTCTTAAGGGATCCAAAGCCATAAAATGAAAGGGTGTGCAATGCTCTTGGCAACTGAAGAGGGTACATAAAACTCCCTGAATGGTCTTTTATTAGTTAGGCAATCCAAGACCATACAAAGTGTAACTTTATGCCACAACCAATAGGTGCAAGGCCGTAGTTTCACTGCAGTTAAGTCCTGCTGCTGCACTGAAGTCAAGAAGACAAAGGGACAGATCAACTCACATCACACTGAAATGGCTTCTCTCCGGTGTGGGTTCTCATGTGCTCATCTAGTCCTCGCTTTTGACTGAAAGCCTTGTTACACTCTGAACATTGGTACGGCTTTTCCTGTATGAAATGACAACAGTGAGTGAAAGTGAGTGAAAGTGAGTCAACACAGAGCCCAAGTCATTAAAGGAGTGGAATTCCATGCTGGATGGTGCAAGTTTTATATTCTCTCTAAGGGATTACAGTCAGTGAAAACAACAGAAAACGACTTTCAAATGATTAAGTGAAAGCTGGGAAAGCTGTGGCCTGACAGTTTCCACTTCAACACCCACTTATGAATTAATTATCTGTTCCAGTCTTTCAATCCCAGCCATTTTGGGAGTCTGGTTTTTGTAACGTGAAAGGTACAGAAACATAAAATTCCAATGTACTTCCCTTTATCCTCCACAAAAGTTTAAAGCATAAAGACAAGTAATATGTCTATAAAAATCTCAGGTTTGTTAGCACGTTTCCAAGCAGAGGAAGAGGTGAGGGGAGGCAGTGGGGTACAAGGAAAGCTTGTGGTAGAGAAAAAAAAAACTTTTTTTGAAACGTGGTGACAGAAGGTTAATCACATATTCATTGCAGAATCTCAAAAGAAGTACAGATGGCAACCAAGCCATCTGTATTTTTATTAGAACTATTGGTTAGCAGCTACTGTAACACATGATGTTATAAAAGTTGCAAGCTCAATGACATCAAATAAATAGAGATATGTATGAAAAACCACTTATATAGATTTTCTTCTTCAATATAGAAACTTTTACATAAGATGTAATTGTTCCTTTATTCCACTAGTTACAAAATCATTGTATAAAAAAACACATTTAAATAAATTAATTAAATCTAAAATTTAGTATTATGACACTGCACATTGCCTCACTAAAATTTTGATGCTCTAGAGGCACCTTTATTTTGAATCAAAAAATTACACTTATCCCACTCTTATCCTACTTTTTACTATGGTCCCTAATTCTGTATTGCTTAAGTTCTAAAGATGGGTATTTTAGGCAAAAAAGTAAACATTTTTTACTAAATCAAAATTGAAAACAAAGACTGAAATTCAATAGGCAATAAAAATGCTAAGTGTATGAATTAACAAATAATAAGCAGCACTCTTAATGGTCTTTTGGGAAATAACATGGGATCCAAGGATAAGTGAGAAGGAATAACTCAGGTTAGGTGTTGAAGCTACAAAGTGAAAAAATTCTCTGGTTATTGAATTCCTATTCTGAGTATGTAGGGGACAATCAGTTCTCCATTTATTGCTGAATCCTGCCAGGTACTCAGCATACACCATGCAATGAACTATAAATCAGTGTTGTTCTGGTAAGTCCCAAGCTCTGTCTTTAGAGCAGCTCTTCACAGGTACAGAGATCTCAGGGGGGGTGAAGACTGACTGGTTCTTCATTTTGCTCTAGTTGCGATGGATTACCCTCCCATGAGGTTTCCTAGAAAGGTAGTGTCATAGACAGAAACATCCCAGCTTTCAGTGGAAGGAATCCTCTAGCTCACCATAAACAGGTCATAAGCTGTGTACACAGGGAAAAGCAGTTCTCCAGCAATTTCTATTTCAGATTTGAGTAAATCATGAGATAAATAAAGTAAGTTTCAGTATGATGCAAGACAAATCTTTCTACTGACACAGGCTGAGTACACAGTGCCAAGCTGCATAGAATCAAACTGGCCTAAAAGGAAGCCACTAATGAGGTTTTTTGTGGAAGATTATCCTTACCTACATTTATCATCTTTCTGGGTTTTCATCGTTATCTTAATTTTGTAATTTCCATGATTCCTCAGCATAGAGAAAAATGTTACAAATTACCTGAGCTGATCTTAAAAAAAAAAATAATAAAAAAATCATTACCTGGACCAAAAACTTCATGTCACAGGGAATTTTGCTCGACTGACTAAAGACTTCATGGAGCAGGTCTGTAATTTTTACAGAAATGTACAAATAAGCCATATGAAAAGCAGGTTTCTGCAATGCCCCCTTAATTGGTTTTGCATTGTGGTTAACATAAACCACATTTTCTGTGAGTTCTTTGAAAACAGCCTGTCTCTGTGTAGGTTGTTCCACAGAAAGTGCAACGTAAAGTATACTATGTGTGCATCTTAAACACCTATGAAAACATCCATTATTGCAAACTGTACCAGGTATACTTGCTCCTTTTTTATCATCTTGTTCTTCGGGTATCTGAAGAGTTAACTTATTCATTTCATAGTTAAAAGGACTTCAGGATTCCATTTCTGAGAAAGAGCCATTATAAACTCTGCGAAGCTGAAGTCACAAACGTAGGCTGTAATCTCTTTCCCCAGGGTTATGTTTAGCTATTAGTGTTACTCTCTATGGCAAAAAAAAAGGATATATCTAACCATTCCCTTGGCATTAGTATTCAAATTCACATATGTAGTGCATGAAACACATCCAAAGCTGACTTTGATCTAATTTTAGATTCCTTACATCTGTATATTCCAGTGACTTCGGCAGACAATTCTGATTCACACCAGCCCCCTCTCCCCACTAAACTAAGCTGCCCTTCATTCACATTTGTGTCTGTTTCAGTAAAATCAGTAGTGTTGTCCAGAGCAAAACTTGGCCCTAATTTTCTCTCCAGAGAAAAAGACTTTCTGTTGGTTTTGAAGACAACATTGTTCTCAGAGACCAATTTCTTCAAAACGAAACATTCTGTGCTTTTCGTCTTCTCTTTCCCTTCTTCCCCTTGTATCAAATTTCCATTGCACAATACTTGGAGAAGGCAACATTTATAACACGGAAAAGATGATGTCGGCTTGTCATAACCACCACTGCTCTAAACATGTACAGAAAAATAATAGATAAAACCCACAGCAGTCTGAAAGAAGGTCAATGCCAGCACAAAAGGACAAGAGGGACCAATGATGAGTTTGGAAGAAAGTTGAACAAATTTAAATCACCAAGCAAAGGGAAAAACCTGCTAACTGTCAACAAAACAGGAGAGCATTGGGAAGATCATATAAGTCTGACTTCAGAGGAGTTAGCAACTGCTAGTACTATAAATCTACCCTTGTTCAAAAAGCATCTGCTGGGCCATGACTACGGTGGCAGAAAAGCCAAAGGATTACACGTGTTTTCTTTTATTGATGATATAAATGAGGAAGGGAGGAAGAAGAGTGAGAGAGACAGGATGTAGCTGATACTGCAGTGATTTAATATTACGTTTTTAAGGATACAGGTATAAATAGAAATATGTAGATCAGGATTTATAACCTTCCTGCCCTTAACAAAGAAAGGGCAAGGAGAGCCCAAACAGGCTTTGGTATTCTGCAAGGTGCTTCGCTGTAAGACTGAAGCTCCCGTTTCTGATGATTTTCACTTCACTATGTTAAAACTGGAAGGAATTCAACATTTTTACAACTGTGACAAATAAAACAGTGCCTGCAATACATACTTCATCCGTCTGTGGATAGCCAAATCATAAATGACTACCTCGGATTCTACGCAAATTGTGCTTTGCATTAGAAAGACATCAGAACACGACAAATTCTCAAGGCCATTTGACACCACCTTTAACAGATTGATAGAACATGTGTACAGAGTGTTCTGCAACCACGGCAGATGGAAATACTTACACAGAATATTTGAACTGCTAACTGCTGCTGCAGTTCACTGTATCTCCCTTAAGAAATATAAATACGTTATGTATATTAGCTTAGCACTAGTGCACGTGGTTGTTTCTATAAACCTGGTAAAATCGATTACACAGGTAAAACATGAATGACTTCGATATGAGTATCTCCAAATAACTTTTTAAATCTGAATTTAGAGCTATTACATGAGCTCAACAGCAACAGCAAGAAAGACATAACCTAGACAGTACTATATCCAAATAAATCATAGCTGAAGATTCAAATAAGTCAGAGTTAAGAACAGTTCTAGTAACCTTCCAAGGCAGCAGGCGCAAGTTAAAACTGGGAGGAATCCAAACTCAGGAGAGCTTAATTCTTTTCTTTTTTGGCTACTTTACTACAGTGATTGCAGATCATCCTTTAGATCATCTAGCTTTTTTTTTCCTTGTTTTTAATTGCTTTCATTATTCTAAAACAAAGAGGTTTCCTTTGCTCCCAAAGAGAAAGTCCTATATTGTCTACACATGAGATGTAAATGCTTTCAAAACTTTTGTGGAGAAATTGAAAATATTTGTATTAATAAATATCATTTGCTGTTACATGTATTTGTATTATCACTTGAACACAAGGTTAGTAAAAAAAATTGTTTTGAAAAAATCAGCAAGAAAGAAAAATCATAGCCTAGAATGAACAAACATGACTAGCCAGACAACATTAAAATCTACTAGTCAGGCTTGCAGCTCCCAAGAGCTGACTTCTCAAACAGAATCCTGGAAATCCTATAGCTTTGCCAACCTGAAAACACAGAAGAGACAGTACTGTTATCACAGGAGGACAGTGACAAATACAGACTTCAGGAGTTATTATCTAAAGGGTACCTTAGGCATTGAGGAAATGAGGTTAAGTTTAAGACACCTGCATATTTCACACAAACCCTTTGCTTTGTGTGTTTTAAGCCTTGTCTTACCAGTACCAGTTTCAATTATTACTAATTATTAATGTCCCTCAAATCACACTAAGGAGCTCTTCAGAGAGTTGTATGTGGCAGTTGACAGTGACCAGAACAGGTATCAGCCTGTTAAAACCCCCACCTGAATGTGCACTGAAGGCTCAGGGCTACAATAGCTTGAAAAGCATGACATGAGGGGACTAGAAAGAGTCCAGCCTAACACAGGGTTCATGATGCATACCCATAAGCAACCTGCAACTTACCTTGTGGCCTCACTAACAGCAAACTTTTGGTAGAAGTTAAGCAGAACAGTGAGGAATGAGTAACAGAAGTCCTAGAGAATCAGACAGATCTTTCTGTTTGGTGTAGAAACTCCCCACAGAGAGTGTCAGACCATGCTGAGGGCCAGGCCAAGCAAGTCGTCCTTTACAAGAAAACCTGTTAGAGAGCAGCTGTGGTAATAGACCTTTGAGCCTCAGCAAATTCCAGTGTCAGTGCACAGGGTTTCTTTCCTACGTTTAAGAAGAGCGATGGGTGGTTTAACTATCAATGAAGTGGTGACACACAATGTATTGCTCAATTCTTTTTGAAAGACCAGCTTTCATCTTAATCGAAGGGCTGGGAATTGAAGTATAGTGTAGTAAGAAAGGCAATAAAGTGCCTACTGAAACAAGAGTGGCTTATGTAGCTGATGTTTAGCTACATTTCAGCCCTAAAAAAAAAAAAAAAAAAGACTAAGCTGATTAATGTCAGGAAAAAAACAACAGTGATACTTTCTGCTAGGTCATCACCACTAGCAACACATCCCCCATTGAGAAGAGAGGCAAAGGCACTTAAGAACACAGATGGTGCGAGTTAATGATGTCCAGTTCTGTATTTAAGTGTGAAAAATGTGCAAGAACTAACAAGATGCTCTCTTAGTAACTGGAAGGTTTTGGAAGTTATAGCAAGTGGCTCACCCACAGACAAAGGCCTACTTAAACTATCAGACTTGCATTAAATTACTAAAGTAATGTTGACACAGGAAGACAAAGGCTGACGAGTTTACAACTCTACAGAAGTAGCAGGGATTTGAATCTTATAATGATTAAAACTCAATAAACAATCACTTTACAAGTACACATTTCCTCAGTTGAGAAGTAAAATCCTTTAAAAAAATACTTCCAATAACTAGAGCAGACAAAGAAACTTTCCTATTGAAACAATTGTGACGGAATTTTGGCAAATTTAAACAAGAAGTCACTTTTATTAGAAGTGACTGATATTTTTCTTAGACAAGTTGTCAATCAATTCGGTTTTGGGCATTTTGAAGAAAATAAATCTAAAATTCTTGCAATAAAATTTGTCATGAAAATAAAAACATGCATCTTAACTGAAATGCCAGCAGAAAAAAAAGGTCTATTTCTTAAAAAAACTAGTATATCCAATTAGTTAGACTTTACCAATAACTTTCCATTTTCCACATTAGTTCTGCCTATTTGCTACCTACAATCTGTCAAGTTGTTGTTTCTTTGGGATTTTTTTAAACTGCTGAAGTAATTCATGCCCCTAAAATTTAGTGAAGCAGAGTTTATTTAATGAGCCATGATGAAAATTCAATAGATGTTGATCTCCTCTTGGAAAAAGAACAGTATCAATATAAAAATACACATTTTCACTCTCTGAGGAAAAGATGATAATCAGTCAACATTACATAAAAAAGAGTGTGAAAATATAGGTGCAGTGGGATTCAAACCTTCTATATGCTGTATACAAACACAGATTCCACAGGCAAGGAAACCACAGCACTGGCAAAGTCATCATCCTCAGACAGATGTTTGGGAACTCACTCATATCTCACCAATAGGGAAATATAGACAAAATCTAATATTGAAAAAAATTCAAAATTCAATCAACACCTCATATTATTTCATTACACACTGTCATGTGCACAGAAGACTATATTTAGTATGCAATGTAATTTTTATTTTTGGCAATAGCATGGTATGTTGTTTGTGGAACACATGACCTTTTTTAAAAATTAATACTTCCCGGGAAACACAGAACAAGTGAAATTATGTCACAATTGTCAATGTTGTTCTTGTGTATTTTTAAGTATTTTACTTTAATATTCTTCTGGCTTAAAAAAAAAAAAAAAAAAAAAAAAAAAAGAATACAGGGGGTTGTGTAAAGTTCCAAATA
Organism: Tringa tobata; assembly: GCA_033628505.1. Taxonomy (NCBI): domain Eukaryota; kingdom Metazoa; phylum Chordata; class Aves; order Charadriiformes; family Scolopacidae; genus Tringa; species Tringa tobata. The sequence goes on along the minus strand of JAHREE010000567.1, from coordinate 10,541,940 downwards.
AGTGCTTTGGAAAGACTGTTTATGTCAGGCGACAAATGAGGACAGTTTTCTTTTTGTACTATCCCAGCAGCAAGCTGAAACATTGACTTGAAAAGAAAACCTCAACAGGAGAATGCCTAGCTTCCATGGTTATCATGATTTATACTTATTCCCACAAAATTCATAAATAAAACTCAAAATTAACTCAAGGTTGGCTGTTGCACATACTGTGTCAGGCCTTGCGTCCTTAGCTTCTAAGGATATCGCTACACTGACATCACTTATGTGACTGCAACCCATGCAGACATATTCATAAAAGCTTCAGACTAATGCTCTCAGCCACCACTAAAAATTAGCTGTGAGATTGATGAGTTCAAGAGTTGACTTCAAAACATACCCAATATTCACAGAATCGCCTAGGTTGGAAGGGACCTTTAAGATCCAACCATTTTAAAAAAGTCCAACAAAAAAAAAAAACCAACCAGAAAAAAACCTAACCAACCACTAGATCACACCAATCCTTGCAATTTTGAGGCTACACTGCTAACAGTATCCAAGCTGCCCAGCTTCAAATGAACAAGAAAAAACAGGAGACAGAGATTCCTAGACAGTATTATGAGCACTGATAGGTTAAGTGTTCAGAAGCTATGTAACATCAACTCCAATCCATTGGCCTGTTCCATGCAACAAGTATATATATATGTATCTATACACATATCTATATAAAAAAAATACACACTGGCCAAGCATTTCAAGTGTGGACAAGTAAAGCCAGTTGCAGAGCTATAAAAATATGCTTATAACATAATTTCTCTGTTTACTCCAGAGTTTGAGCTGACACCTGTGGCCACCCAGGTTGTATTCGGTTTAGCAGCTGCCAGACTTTAATCAACTTTCTACAATGATTTTTCCAGCAGCCTTCCCTGATCCACAGGATCAGGTTTGACATTTAATCCCACTGGTAAAATATATCTAGATTTAATCTCTACAATGACATTTGCCATGTTGGATGCCATATTATTGCTTTTAAACTACTTGACAATTTTTCTGGCCAAAAGACCAGACTCTTTTTTTCAAGATACTTACAAGAACAGCCCTTGCAAAAGAGTACTACGATTATGGTTTTTTCCACATTGCTACATTTAGCTGATACAAAAATGCCTCCTGGATTTATACACCTTTTTATTTATTCTTTCAATAAGTCCTTTACATGCAAGAATAAATTTCAAAATAAAATGCACGTATAGGAAAGGGTAAGAAAAGGAATAGCCAACATCCTTGCAGTCATTTGTCTTGAAAAGGCAACACACCCCTTGCCTGAAGAAACTTCAAGTGTGACTTCCTGGCTTTTCTTCTTCCAACTGACAGAAATGAACATTGGCAAACACACTACAATTATTTCATAAATTTTAGTTTTGTCTTTGTTTAAATGGCCTACAATCACAGAACAAGTTTTAGTGAATTAGTATCATGCTGAGGAGTTTCAAGCTGTTTCTGCACAGGTATAATCTTTCTTCACTAGAAAAGTTCTTACATAGTACATATAAACACTAGAGGAGATGTGTTCTATGTCCCTTTGAAACACATTTCCCAAATGTCCTGTTACTGTGCTTTGGTGCACAATTCCAAAATGTTTTGGACTGCATGACCTGGATCCCTTTTGGAAAAAATTAAACCAGAAGGTTTTTAATGCATTCCAGGGAGTGCTATTGTGCATTCAGTCCGTAGGACCAGACTACACATAATCTGCAGTAAAATCCCTGAAACACATACAAGATAAACATCAGGTTCTCTGTGCCAACTGTTTCTCTTTACATTCCTACTACTGCATTGTACTACTTGATAACATACATATAGTCTCTGATTTCCAGAACAAAGAATTAGACCAGAATTATCCCAAGCACCAGAGAGGTGCTACAACCTAACTGTGTGCATTCACTTCAAAAAAGACTTGCATATGAATAGCTCAGAATTTTCAGTGTGGGTTATATTGCTCCTGGTTAAAAATCTGAAATGCTCAAAGCTGGAAATTCAACTATCAGTACTACATACAAACATGTTAGGCTATCAACCTTGCAAAGTAAACCATCCTGATATCCGTAACTCTTAATCACCTCTACGAAACAGAGTCAAGACACAATCTGACTAAATGAGCAAGAATACTGGAGAATTCCCACCTTTTTCTCCAGGGAGTAGCACGTACCTGCTTGAGAATGAAATGGTAGGAAAGAGGAAAAGAGAGAACACCTCACGCAGTAATGACAGACCCGACTGGTCTTAAAGTACATGGCAGAAACCGTCACTAGTTCTGCATCTTGGATAGTGTGCAGCTTACAGCTTTGCTAGCATCCCTGCCTTCAGAGAAACCTCAAGGCAGGTAATCTCCATATTATAAAGCTATTACATATAACCTCCATGCTAAACAGCTGTTTTCTCTACTGAAAGGGGCTCTTTTGCTTGTTTCCTGGATAGTATTTTTCTAGATTTTTTTTATTTCCTCTCAACATACTACTAAGTTAAAAATCATGCATAAACACACACAAGAATCAATTATTTAAATGTTCAATGTCTCATAATGAGATCCTGAATGTCAACCACTATGTTCCTGACAAGCATCAACCTACTACAAGCATTAAATAAATCTTCATATTCTTGCCAAGCACACAAGTGCTCTTGTAAATAATGGCCTCTTTGCAATTTACCTCTCAGTATTTTCTCTCTCCCTCTTCCTTCTTATTCCTTCCAAATGCCCAAACTCCCTTCACTACTTTGTTCTCTTTCACTTATGTCTGAACCTAAAATACATATTTATTTCCTTATACCTGTACTAATATTTACTCATCTGAACAATTAAACTACAGCTTATTATCCTACAGTACTGCATGGATAATGTTCTGCAGAAGAACAGGCGCAGCATAACCACTCCTTCTGACTTTAAAACCTGTGAAAGTTCATAATAAGCTTGTCTTTCTATACTGTTGCTTTTATTAGTACTACTAGTCAACATTTTCCCTCCTAAGACTTTAAAAGTTTTAGCTATCCAGTTTTCTTTAGATATTGAATAAAGTATTAAAGTGTAAGGAAGAGGGAAACTTGGGAGAAGCAATGTTATAGTAACAGGCTTCAGCTTTCAAAATGGGCTAGTAAGGTTAATGTTATCAATATTGATTCTTATTATCTCGAAGTAAAAATATTCGAGGATAAATGAATATATAATGCTATTCATGCATGAATGAGCTTCACTGTGGTGCTTCAGAACAGTAATAGCATATAAAGCAGCATGGCAGCAACAAGAATCAAAACCCCAACTCAAGGTCTAAAAAAAAAAAAATCTCATTGTCCCTGCATATTTTAATCCCTGATCTAACTGTAAAGATTTCCTGTAGTCTGCTTAGCACACTCGCACACAAAAGAGGAAAACTGAAATATGACCTGTTCAGATCTAGATGATCACGATATACTTGAGAAGTATATGGAAATCCTCATATCACATTTGGTGTGAACTGAGTTCATTCTTTCTCTGAGGATGATATTTTGACTCCATGATACAGCAGAACTTTTTCTAGACATTTTAAATCAAATTTTATTATGTTCTTAGTGCAATGCAAAGTCTGTCTAATTACAGCTATGTATATTAAAAAGAAATTTCCACTCTATAAAATCTATTTTCATAACTCTTCCCTTTCCTATTAGCTAAATAACAATGATTGAATTGTTCTTCTATCACTCATAAGCGGTGTTTAAATTATTTTCTAGTTCCTCCTGTTTCAATATTAATGTAATGTCTTCCGTATTTCTTTCATTCCAGTTTTATAGAAGCATTTTGGAGCCAGCCTGCAAATTTCAAGGTTGCTTTCTTTTTTTTTTGCTTACATATAACAGAGGCAAATATGATTACATATGGGGACATATGTAAGCAACAATTTACATAGAAGAGGTAGTAGCAAGCAGCCAAACAAAAATAACATAGAAAATTCTCTACTAAGGTACATAATTATGTTTCAGAGCATAGCTAAGAGCAACAAACATCCCAAGAAAGTACACTCAGCTGAAGAGTAACTGTAAGTTTTCCATTCAGTGCAATTAAAATAAAACTCTACTTTGAAGTGACTTTTTTGTTTTTTAGATTGTTAACATAATATATCTGAATGCTTTATTATGTGCACTGAGTGGGTAATCAGGACTGATGTATACAACGATTGAAAAATTATACAATTATCAAGAACAAATGCACAGCTTTCCTCCACTGAAGTACTGCATTTTCTAAGACTGTAGGATATGCAATCCTGCTGTAAATAACTGCTATCAGTTAATTTACAGCTTTTAAGCAATGAGGATAATGTTTGTAAAGTTCTCTAACATCACTCATTCATTTTGGAAGAAATCAACACTTGGTTTAAATCACTACAGTCAGTGGAGATACTTCATTACAGGCTCCTAGGACCTATTCTTATTCTTTTCTTCCCCCCTCCCCCCCCTTCAGAGGTTGAAAGGTTTGCTTTTTTTACTCAAACTATATGACAAATCAGGAAATTAAAATTGGCACTATTTCAGAGCTGGTCTCGTTTACTGCTCCTCCCATTCATAGCCATGTAGAACATACACGGTAATGAAATTTCTCTTGGTGCAAAAAGAGTAATATGGGACAGTAACAACAGAAAATATTTTATAACACTTTTTAAAGTGATTTAACAGCTGGAAAGAAGGAGAAACAATTAACATGAGACTAGCCTGCTCCCAGTGAACCACCAGGAAGCATTGTACATACTACTATAACTTTTAAATGAAAGCTTGGGGTACACAAGCTAGAACTTTATCTAGGACCACCAGTTAATACTCTCAAGACCTAGATAGAATGGTAGAAAGTTAAACAAACAGGATTGCTCTTACCTTTACTTATTTAGAAAGCTAGTCTGTGTGCAGATTTGCATATGGAGACTTACTAACTTAACTATTACTCACCCTATTTCCAAAAAAGAACTTTCTCAGTTTGGCCTCAAGGCTGCCTTTATTTCTGTAAGCAGTAACAGCTCCCAAAGAAATATTACTAAAACCTACAGTTTACTTTTTGTTTGTTTGTTTTCTTATGAATGGGAAAGCCAGAGGCAGGTGGTACATCAAATGCTAGACCAGCCTAACTTCTCCTGTAGACCTCCCTTCACTAAGGGAATTCACATCTAGCTCTTTGAAGACAGCTCTCCATCTCTTTGCGGGCTGAGTGGAGCCAAGACCTCATCTTTGTCCTTTAGTAAATATACATACATGGCAATACTTCCCTAGAACAGGGAAGCTTGTGGTAACTAAGAGTTAATAATCTTGGAGACATCTGCAATTTGCCTTTTATTTTGCATTCAGTTAAATAAAAATCAAATAAAGTCATTTTGCAGCTTAACATTTGTCATTAGTAAAGTACAGCCTCTACAAAAGCTCGCGGGATTCTAAGGAGACAGTAAGAATCAAAGCACTCGATACTGAAGTTTCAAGAATTCAAGCCTTTTCAGAATTGTTTACTCAGTAAACAATCACAAGCATTACTTTATATGTATAAACAAGAAGAAGCCGGTACTGCTATTATTTCAACATGTAAGAAACTGAACACAGAAAAAAAAGAAGGTCAGTAAGGGAGTCATAGTAAGAATTTAACAGTTAATAACATAAATCTTTGCCTTTTGTTTTGATAAGCATAAAATACTTTGGTTGTTATAGCCTAACCTCTACACAAGTAGTAAATATTTACTTTTTTCCCCACACACAATTCATAGACAACACTCAATTAACAATAAAAACTATGCTACACTTACCCTTGTGTGGGTGCGAATATGCATCTTCAATCCATCATTCTTGCTAAAAGCTTTGTCACAGTAAGGACACTGGTAAGGACGCTCACCTGAAAACAAGAAAAACATTAAAATCTGTAAGTATGGCCTCAGTACATGAAGGCCTTGCAGTGCGGTTATTTGTCAAACTGAGGTACTTTTTTCTGGCCTTGACTTCACACTTAAGTCAAACAAAAGAGATATGAGCATTAGAAAAATTACAAATAAAGGTCCACCTGAGCAGGATGCAGGGCTGGATCAAAACATCCCTCTTTGCTGCTTTATTTTATTCTAGCAGCATATGAATACAGAGAGCGCGCCTTGGGGGAAAAAAAAAAAAAAGAGTAAGAAAGAAAAAAGAAAACACTTACTGCCCTTGCTCAAATCACATTCTACAGTGACTTACACATGGTGACTTTTATGGTTAGGCATTAACTGCTCCCAAATATTTCTTCCATTTCACATCTGGTCATTATTAGAGCTCTCTGGGTGTCAGAATCCCAATGAATACAGCATCAAAAAAAGAGTGTTTTTTGTACCTGAACTGTGTTAGAATCTAGTTAATCAAAAGTTTCTGCAATTTTTGTGTTGCAATTTATGATTGAAATGGAACTAGAAGGATCTTAGCATCTCCCTTGCAGCATCCCATATCTTAAAGGTATTTAGTTTAATGCTCCATTAAACTGGTGTCATTTAGCATCGATTTTCTCAAACTCACATTAGTGCAATGTGGACACTGAGCTACACAGAACCAAAGAGTGAGGAGTTTCTAAGGTAGCTCCATGATTAGGAAGAAGTGATAAAGCTTTATAATTCCCCAAGGGCATTTTCATTTTTAATTCAATCCACTGGAATCCAAGTCCATTACCTCCTCTTACTGTACCCAATACTTTTAGAGCAAATATCAGGCTGTTTCTAGCACAAAAACAGAGTTAACAAATTAAGACTATTTATCTATTAACCAAATGGAATTTTTTCTAGTCAATCATAAAGCTGAAGGTGTGACAGGCCATTATTTGAAAATACAATTTAAGCAAAGCCTATTCTACTAACTCAACGCACAGCTTTCTGTTCATGAAAGAATCTTTGAGCGTATAGAGATTTAACATAATCCAAATGTCAAACACTTATTAACACTCAGATCAGAGTGCAAATGAGCAGCAGTAACAGAGACAAGCAGTTAAAGCTTCACAGTCCTGACTTGGAGGAAGGAAGCCTCATGTCTCATCTTTTCTCCACATGAGTGCTCCTCCATGATTGCTCAGAGGGAAGATACTGGATGTTTTCTTTCTTGGGAACAAGATGTCAAAGGATCACAAAAAGTATGTAATGGAGACAGCTTACAGAAACAGCTCTTCAGAAAGACTGATTGTGAATACAGTACAGTCGATCAACTGACAGTCACTGTTGTTATATCTCCATATGGTGCCAGGTTGTGTAGAGATTTGAGGGCAGCTGAGATTAGACGATTATTTAAGTAAGGGGATAAGGGAAAAACAACTATTTAGTAGATAAACTATTCTGTTCTTTTCTGTCTTTTATTACTGTTTAGATAACTGCTAATGACAAGAGCAAAAAACTGCGTAGCAAAGTACTTCTGAAATACAAATATTTTTCTCTTGTATTCTGCCATCTCTCTCAGAAAGCACAATTGTGTGAATTTGGCTTTTTTTTCCTTTGGATGATGACAACAAGCACTGTGTTTTATCTGTGTTTTCATTGAGCAGTTTGAAATATGATACTCTCTCTCATGACCCTCAATGTCTTTAATCCATGCCTCCAAAATGCAAACACTCCAACAGTTGTCAGTACTCAAATATTTAATTAATTCAGCCGACATTTTTATGTTTTAGGGATTTTGAATGTAGAAGTTAAAGCTCTCGGCAGTTTGCAAGCAGATGAGTGTTGACAGGTAGGAGTTGTACCTCTCGAGTCTCCTTAAGGAGGAGACTTTTGCTTTCAAAGGATAGCTTTGAGCTTGTCTGAAATGGATTAACAGTGTCCTTCAGAAATTAACCATGGAGACCATGGTACTTGATGAGTAATTTCTTAAGAGCTTTCAAGCAGATGCCAGTAGAGGGCAACAGTATGACTTCATATCAACATGTTACACCTGAAAAAGCCTGGTGTGAAGCAGCTGCTATGTACTGTAAATTTTCAAATATCTCTGCTGTTCCGAAAAATCGAGTTTCCTGTGTAACACAGACTGCAAACTCTGACTTGACATTGATGCTTGGTGACATTCCTTTTTCTAAATTATATAAACAACTTCTCATGCACTTGTGCCATTAAAAATTGTCAGCAAAACAACCAAAAAGATGACCCCAAGTAATTAAACTGTTGCTCTTACATTATTTTCTTTCAACTAATCTTTGTAGCCTGTATGCCCAAAATACATACAAGTGCCCTTGTGCTTACATAAGCAACTGTTTCCCCTGTGCATACACAGCTTTTAAACACATAACTTATCTTCTACCTCAAAGAGTTTTATGATTTTACAAAATTAACTGTGGGCCACTTCAAACAAACAAAAAGACAAGTTTGTGCCACGATTTAATAAATATATGGATATTTATAATTTTTTTAAATAAAAAAATTACTTGTATTTTAAGATTATTCAATCTGTGAACAAGAGTAAGATTCCCCTCATTTGACACCAGCCATGTGAAAATATGATGTCTAATTTTAGCTAGTTGTTCTGAATCCCAAGAATAAGAGAAAGAAAGGATGAATCGCTCTCCAGAAAGAGCCTGACTGTTGTCTTAGAAATGAATTAACTGCCCTCTAGCAATGCATGTTTTCCTCTGTTTGCTGTATCAGTAGCCTTAAATGTGATTTATATTAAAAATATGGATAATGTAGGGGCAAAATCTTTTAACTTCCAAATAAACTACAAAGCTTTAATCCTAACACTTCATATTTGAAAAATATCTGGAAAAAAAAAAGGGTTTGACCGTCTATGTTGTTGTTTGCAACTCTGAGACTACAATCCGCCCTTTTCACTAAAACATTTCACCACGCTTTCTACTTCAGTACAGTATCAAAATCCAGTAGGCATATTAAATACATTTTAACTTGACAGTTTGTCCAGTCAACATGCCCAGAAGTAACATTGTGAATGCAACAATAACTAAGAACAATTACCATCATTAAAACAGCAAAACATTCAAGTAAGACAGATGTAACAAATGCAATGTTTAACCTCAAGTTACAGCTGACTGTCATGTCCTTGCTGCCCAAGAACAAACTGTTCAATGCATTAATGGCACTTCTGTACAAATAACCCCAAATAAATAATCCGTGGATGAACTGCAGTGGATTTAATATAATTCAAAGTCTAGACATTCTACTTCCAGATTTTGTATGAACAAAAACAAAGCTTTTAACATAATAAAAATAAATGTAACCCTAATACAAGGATTACAAAAAACAATACCATGATTGAAAACCATATGGGATTTTGATCTGAAAACATGTCATGATAGAATTTATATCTCTTTTTTTTCCCCTCAAGTGTGTTCATCTCTAGCTTGAGATCACAATACCTACTAGACCTTAACTTAGCAAAAGCAGCTAAACACCAGATTCTTCCATTCCAGTTCAACTCAGGATGGACAGTTTCCTATGAGACATTTGCAATCAAAGGTGCTGTAAGGCAATATTTACAGCGAGTTTAGCACCCAGCTTTCCCAAATTCTGATACCCCGAGAGTAAAGCAATTAAGAAACAAAACAAAATACATATTAGTTTTTCAAGACTTCAGTGGGTAGAGCTAGATATTTAATAAAGACTTTGAGACACAATAACTCAAATTAGTCTCATGTGTTGCTATTTTCACACTGTATTTTGCATTCTCTCTAGTCAATTTAGCCACAAAAAAAGCTAATTACAAAATCAGGCAGAAACCTGATATAAACACCAATGTTAGTGATTACTTTGAAACAATGACCTCAAATAAAAACAAACAAGCATGTACTTTGCAGGTGGAAAATGTATTCCCACCAAATTAAACATGCAACACAGAAATAGTCCTAATGTGAAAACAGGAACAAAACATCTGAAGAGAATCGCAAACCAGAGGCAATGAGAAGAAGGTCAACGGCATGCTAAAGTGTGCATTTGATGAACTACTACATTCAGTTTTGGAAGCAGTCTCACACAGCTCTTTCAAACTACATACGAGCATTACTTCTATTTTATTCTGTTAAATTTGAAGTCATATTTACTGTCCTCATTCCCATGCAGGTTGCTTGGTCATTTGTATACAATTGCCAGGTATGTATGTTAGCCTTTATTTATGAAATCCCTGGCTTTGTGTCTTTATTGGAACTAAACTGCTGTATTAAGAAATGAAGAATTTTAATTACAAAGCAAAATTATCAAGGTTCTTTTCTATACTTTTTAATATGTCTGTGCTTGGTCAGTTGTGGTATTCAGTGCCACTGGTCTAGGTCAGCACTCTCAAACATCAAAAAAAGACTTACGACAGACTGCACTGAACATCAGGTCATGTGCAGTGTGTAACTTAAAAGGAATTGTTTTCTTTTGTTTTCTTAAAAAAAAAACAAAAACATTGTTATGGCAATGCGGTCCCTCAGAATCTTCTGCAAATCATTTACCATCTTCTAAATATAGCTCTTTTTCTGAAGCTGAACCGCTTAGTATAAAGATTAGAAGATTATTTCTTTAAAAAATATGAATGTATTATTTTGAAATGTCAATTTTTGTAACAGTTATGGTAAAGTATAAGCCTTTTTAAAGGCCTGACTGGGGTAGGGGAGAGGGGAAGAAGGTAGACTGCACCATCGCCCAACTGTGGTGGAAAAAAGGCAGCTCACCTGGGGAGGAATTTGGAGGCAAGGGGGCCATCTGGATCACACATGCAACACTCCATACCAGGTGATCAACAGGGCAGCCCAGAATGGGAATTGCAAGAAGACTTTTTTTAGTCAGAGATAATCTGGGGTGATGACAGCATTCAACAGCAAGTAAGGATGGGCAAAAGGTTAACGGATATAACAAAATTATAATCTGTGACATATGTTTTAAAACATTAACTGTTCATATAGAGCTTTACACATTTATCCTTAACTGCTGTTGCTCTATACATAGTGTTCCCATCAAATTAAAAAGGAAGTTTGTGTCCTTAATCGTACAGAATTCAGTTAATGCATGATACAAATATGTAACACACACACACACGAAGCCTAAGCACACAGAACTGAATTTCTGCTACATGAAAAGAACTTCATTAGGAATTAAAATTAAGATAAATAGGAACTCAAGGAACCAAGTGATTTCAACAGAACTTAAATTAGAAAATGCTGAAAAAACAAATTATCGAATGAAGATTAAATATTGACACTTTAAGAAAATATTCAGTAAATTTCACCACCTTGGTGTTGTACAGCATGTCAAATGGCCCTTGAGAAGACAAACACTTCTTCAAAATAATAAAATTTCCTCTTGTGTAGATGTGGCAGTTTCCTAGAAACCGAGTAGCATTTTCAAAAGCATTTAATACCCTAGGTCTCTCCAGCGTTTTTATAATTTTGACATGGGATTCTAGGAAGGGAAAATAATGGGAGAGTAATCAAGAAACTTGGCAAACTGCAGCAGCTAGCTGCTCTCTTTACAACACCTGGACTAGTTTTAATCTGGACTAGACAATAAAAAAAAGTGATCTGGCATATACAAAATTCTGGCCCGCCCAATTTTCAACCATTAAACACTCAAAATTCAGCACTTTAGAAGGTACAGAAGTACCCACCAAGGAGTAGCTTTCTCTTGCCAAGAACCAAACAATTTTGCCGTTTGAAAGACACAATACTTGGGGATGTCAGCTGAGACGAGACCCAGAAACATCAAATATATGCATAATTCTACACTCATAGTCAGCCAGATAAAGAAAGGGATAGCTCTTTGACTGCTCTGAGAACACTCCTGTTGCCTGAGAGAAATGGAAAGACAGTACATAGCTATGGGTCAATTAGACACATTTCTTACTCATTCTTCATTTTAACCAACATTCAAACCTGGCAGACTCTGAAGACAAGAAATTAAATCTTTCTGCTTTTTTTTTTCCCTTCTCTCTGATGATCAACAAAACTAAGCCCGTGTGTTAGTGAATGTCTTCTAACCAAACTCCAATATTTGTGTATTTTCCAGGCACAAGGGAGAACTAGAATTGCTTTTATGTGAGTCAACCAAATGCATTTGCCACTCACTAAAAATGGACACATATTTAATAAGAAAAAACCTCAAATGCTATTCTTCTTAAAATAAGGGAAAAACAGATCTCTTTAACCCTTTTTTTCTTTTCTATTAATACTCCTTCTTATAAGTACTTAGTCATGCCTTACTCTTTGAGGCACGGAAGCAGTATTTTTTCGCAGCTGAGAAGGATTTTCTGCAAAGTTTTGGGTTTATTCAGAGAATTCAGCCTACCCATAGTTAAGACCAATAGTCAAAATGTTTGCCCTATCTGGTCCATACAAATTATCATGATATAATTAGGTTTTAGCTATTTGTAACCAAATAAATTATGAAGACTAGAAAAGGACCCTACAAAAATAAGAAGGCTATCTTAATCTGTACAGAAAAGCCTGAACTACCATTATTATTTACAGACTTTCATCAGTTCTACAGTGGTATTAAGATTTTAGTCACAAATAAATACCCGACACACTTACTTTAAAGAATAAAACCGTTTCATTCTTTGCATCTATCAAAATCTATCTACCAAATTAAGCAGTTTGGCTTCCCCATGAATGGAACATTAAAATCTATGACTTCGTTGAACCCAATGGTCAACCAAATCTTTTAAAGTATACGCATTAATCAATCAGTAATTCATTTGATCTAAAGATGTCATTAGGAGTCAAATAATCTATCCCTTATAAGAACATTTCTTCATTCGTGGAATCAGCCAACAAGAAGCTGACAGCTGCATGAAACTTTACAGGTACTTTTAAAGATTTAACTGTTGTCTGGAGATAAATAGGACAATGATGTATAAACTGAAAGGTTTAGAAATGCAGAATGCTTACCTTTGAGGCCTTCTGCAAGCTCCTTTAAATTCAGTAGATAAAAGAGAGATCATTTATAAGATATTGAATAGAAACTACCTATCTGTAGACATGTGCAAGCTGTTCATTGACTAGATACAGATACATTTTTTCACATACTTCACTGTGATATAAAAGGAAGTTCATTTGAGCTTCCCTTTTATCTATTTTTTTTTAATGTAAGAAAATATAAATTACTTATAATTTACCAGAAGTTTTGCTAGAATAAAGATCCTGGCTGTACATTATTTCTAATGTACGTGAATAAATAGTTGCCTGTTTAGCTATTAAAACTTTAGAGACATATTTTACACAGCAATAAACAACAGTTATACTGTACTTCAACTCATTACTTCCTTCAACTACTCTGGTCTTTTATGCCCATAGATGACTGAACTACTGTTTAATAACCAAAAACTTTTATAACCCCACAACTAATATTTTGTTTGGTTGCTCAGGAATTTTTACATGAAAGTGCGAAATGTGGACCTAGATTTTTATGCAGTTGGACCTTAGATATTTTAAATATGCTCAAATGCCTAGTTAATCAAATAGTAGAAATGTGACTACAATGGCAAAGTTAGGACCATAAGATCAGGCTCTCAATGCAGAGACATCTCAAGAAGGCAATCAGCACCTAAAGTTATAGGGGACCAGTATGATGAAATGCTTTCCCAAGATTATAAAACAGTCTTAATTATGAAAATGGAAATTGAAAAGGTAAGCTTAACTGTGTTGACACAAAGGATATAGAAGTCCATGGTCTGAATGCTTTTTGCTGTTTTAATGTAATCTCATGGCATTATCTTTTACTCATGTATACGGAAGCAAAAAAGAACCTTCTCAACTTGTGCTTACAAAATAAAACGGTTTTTTCCACATACCAAAGAATATAACACGTAAGAATGCCACATTAAATCATGGGGTTTAAATGGCTTAGAATAGAAACATTAATCTTTTCAGAAAACATTTAGGACAGATCATAGAACAGTTTGGGTTGGAAAGGACCTTTAAAGGTCATCTAGTCCAACCCTCCTGCAATGAGCAGGGACATCCTCCACTACATCAGGTTGCTCAGAGCCCCATGCAGCACGACCTTGAACGTTCCCAGGGATGGCGCATCTGCCACCTCTCCAGGCAACCTGAGAAGTCACATATCTGGGCAAGATATAAAGTCATAGTTATCTTAGTGGCTATTTATCATAACTTTGACTAATTGTGATGGAAAAAGCAAAGTAAGGTTACATTTTAACCTATATCTGCATGTGTAAGCATTTTCTGTAAGACATGTATGGTCATTAGCAGTCTCTCACCAGTCCCTATATAATGGAGCACAGTTAAAACATTTGAGTCTCTTAACTCAATAATAAATTTACCTGCAAATATAAAATACCTCACAACAACTTTCAATGTTTCAAAACTTTATGTGCTAAATCCCAAAGATGGAAGGGATTAGGATACAACTAATTAGGAAAGTAAGAGTATAAAATTAAGACAGATAAAATGCATGTGTGTAGATACATATATACATATTACACAAGCACACACAAACACACACCCCAGACAGCAATTAACAGATTTAAACAGCTATGTCTAAGTCAAGCGAAGCTACACAAACCACAGCCAGTAACTGTTAACACTATAAGTTGCTTGAAACTTTAGGGAAGTAATTAACCTCCTGGCTCCCTGTTTTCAAGCCCAAAGAGCAGGCCATAGAATTTCTTTTAAAATTTATGAACTAGCCAAGGAATTTATATCACAGTCAGAGGATTCTTTTGCTGAATTAACCCCAGTTCACTCTGACCCTAAGAAGTCATAAACCAACAGGATACAGCAGAGGGAGAATGTGCTATAGTGTTTCAGCTGACCTACAGAGCGCAGCCTCTGTCATGCCAAGGCTGGAAACCCAGATGATGAATTACAGAGCAACATGCAAGGTTCAGACGCAAACATCAACCCCTTCCCTCTAACATGCACATGCAGACACGTTCACTCACCCCAAACCAGTTCAGTTTCTGCAAAAGGCCAAGTACTGTTAGGGCTCATTTACAGAGTCTTACTCTAAGATAAAAGAGGGAAGAAAATTGCTTATTGAGGAAGCATGCATATGTCTGTGAGTAACAATATGTAAGAACACATGCTGTGTATTAAATAAAAGCCTGAAACCCACTGAGCTTCTCTTTTTGTATACGGATTATTAAGCATATCAAAAGTACAGTTCCAAAGCAGAACCAGGAGGGTAACCAGGAACCTTAGCTTTTATAAAGAACAGCTTTATAAATTAAAAAAAAGGATAAAAATTGATATACAAGTCTCTTGAGAAAGAACTCTGCCTGGCTTTATTTTGTAAATGCAGAACAAAGCCTCTTATTCAAAGTAGCTAATAAAATAAAGTCTAGCTGACCACATTCACAGAAAATGGGATAACACAAACGACTGCAACAGGACCTCAAATCTAATCAGCTGTAATGACTAAGACATGAAGGTCTTTGCAATATGTACACTTATGGTGTTCTGCTTGGTGGTACCGAAAGCTTAGCCCCAGCTGAAGGCTTATTCACAAAGATGAATCATCTCTTGAAAACAGACAGTGGCTGGTTGTTTCACCTCTAGCTCAGAACAAAAAGTGATACTTTGAAGTCTAACCAAAAGAGAGAAAAAAAAAAAAAAGAGAGGGCACAGTTCTGAATTGTTCAGTTCTGAATTAAAACCACAGCATTTAATGGATATCAAAAGCATGAAGTATTCAACATGGAAATATTTAGAAACCAAACATCCATCACTGAGTGAGATAAGTTCATGGCTCCACTGTTTGATGAATTGAAAACTTCTTACTGCTCAGAAAATCCCTGAAGAGTTGACAACAATTTTCACAATGCAGCAAACTTTATTACTAAAAGCCATCAAAGGAGTACTCAACTTTTTTGTACCATTTGTAGACAACATAAATTCCGTTCACCAACTACCCTTACTTTCTTTGGAAATGATGCAAACTATTCCTCAGAAAGCTGTGCTTCCCCACGCCCACTGAACTTTGAACAACGATTTCCTCTTGTTATTAGTCTGCATGTATCATGATCATGAACAACTTTGCTGAAGTTTTCAGGTACAAGTCAAAACCACCTCTCCAGAAGAACATTATGAATCTAACTATGGCATTTTCTAAACTTCACATAAGGTATTTCGCCATATAGCTTACAGATTTTTTTTTTTTTCAAACCACAAATCACAACTTAGCAACAACTCCACCTTTCCCCCCCTCCATTTCATCATGACAATTGAGAAATGGTCAGGAATCATAACAGAATGGCATCAAAAACAACCATAAAAATGCATTTCACTTGATTCTCATAGTGAAGAATGTGAATCACAAAATTCTCCACCAAAAAAGTGATTGACATCACAACAGCAGCTAGACTAGAAGAGGAAAGGATCAGTTTATTTATCACAGGTCATTACAAATGAATTTAGCAAGGCATTTTTCCTGAACGATTAACTCTCTTGAAAATGCGTGCTTCTAGCTTTTTAGGTAAAGAAAGAAGCCTTGAAAGTTTCCCTCCTTCTGCAGTGTTATTCTTCCATAAGTTGTTTTCACACTACGTATTCCCCTAATTCCAATGTGTATCATCTCCTGGCAAGGTAGTTTCTCCCACCACATTTAATTTGCAAATGTACTGCAAATCTTCAGCACTCTTCTAGTAAGTTCAAAATGTCATAGCTTACTGTTTCTTGTATAACAGTGCACACAAACTTTGCAAGGCTCTACGGTCAAGGTTAGAGGTCTCTGGTGTGTGGTTTCATGAAACTCACCTTAGCCTAACTCCTAAATTTAGGAAAGCCTGCTTGAGAGAGCCAAAACATTAAACATTACTGGTAGCAGCACATGTGTAAATAGCATTTTCACTCAGACAGCTATGAAGCATTTTCCCAAGAGCTATCTGCACTACCAACTTGAAAAACTAGGACCTTTCTACTCTGTGCAAACTGATGTGTAACATTGACAGCACTCAAAAAACATACCTAACATTTAAGGAAAAGGCCTGTGAAATACAGAAGAATAAAAGCACTAGTAAAGGCAATAAGCAGACTTGCCTGCAAGAAACATTGGAATGTGAATTTGGAGATTTTAATGAAGAATTAGAGTGACGTTTTGATATTCCTTTGAGCATGGGGTCGGGAGGGGGGAACAACTTATA